>CABFVX010000144.1:83149-106461 GCA_902151425.1 Timema shepardi | reverse complement strand
GGGGGGGGGGGTCATGAAACGTCAAGATTAATCAAAATCTTGAGTTCGATTTTTTTTATGAACACAATACTTTCTCTACCAAAGTTGGTTGAACACTAAAAACCATGAAGAGTATTAAATTTTAAATTATTATTTAGTTTTACTAATGATATTTTAAATGTTATGAAACTTTACAAAATAATTTTAATCAGTCCCTTAAAACCTTTTGATTCTTTCTTATTCATAATTTTCCAAATAATTGTAAGAATATATTATTTCAAGTTGACTAAACTAGCATAATATATTAACTGTTTAACTAAAATTATCTGCAGCTCTGACCCGCTTTTGTGGCTGTATAATCTAAGTTGTCACTCTCAAAATAGACTAAACTGCCGATGACGGGAAGCTCGGAGTTCTATTCCAGACGGGTGTATTGAGGATAGTTTTGCCTAAGTGGTTTCCCACTCTCCCTCCACGAAAATGCGTGTATGCCTCGTCTAAATTTAGCCTTTCTCTCCTCCTAGCCCTTTTACCATAATTAGTACATATACGAATAGCTCGGATATAGTAAATCGAGGTCCTAAAGAATTAGCAGTTTTGCTATCGTTGAGTAACCCAACTAAAAATTTAAAAAAATAACCGTATGTAAATCATTCTAAAACTACATTATTACATAATATTTGTGTCAATTCGACACGGTTTAAAATGGAGTTGTTTAGCTGTTTCTTTAATTCTTAAGAACATTTAGTAATTATAAATAAATATATTTATATATTTAAGGTGAAATATATTTCAACCAAAGTACATGTTTCAATTCATTAGATTATACCACCCTTAGGATGATTAATTAATTACAAGTATGATGAGGTGAAGAGGAGGATGGGTAACTGTGCAATAAGGTGTGATACACTTAGCAAAAAAAGTTTTCGAACCCAACTTGAAAACGCATAAGAAGAACATGAAAATCCACTTTAAGACTAGACGCTTGTTTCCGACAATTTAGTATTATATTCTATTAAACATCATTTGAAAAGACAGGTAAAAGTTTTGTTAAATTGTTCCTCGTGTCATTTAAAATAATAATCATGAAAGTTGAGGTAACTTGGTTTCAGAAACGCCCGCTCGCCATGTGAAGCGCATGGCAATATTTCTCACGAGATGTAGGCGCTAAAAAAAAAGGAGGGGAAAAAAGTTAGAAAGACAATTCCAAAATAGGTTTATGTTGAGAAATAAAATATACGCACCATTAGGTACGTTGATAAAGGCATCTAGTAATGGAGATTTCAAGGTTTGGAGCCCAACTAAGTGCCCGAAACTTGATTGTTTTGTTTTTTTCTAAATTGGTTCACTCCTCTCTCCACGTGAATACATGAACATTTATCCTCAAACTGTACCCTTCCTATAAGTAATATATTAGTATAAATATGTATACAGTCCTAGTTGACATTTACACGTGATGCACATAAACAAACTGTTATTACTTAAAACTGTAACTATCAAAACTAAATATTTTTTAGCACTTTTCCTCTTATTTTGTGTATAGCACTTGAAGTTAAAAAAAAGTACTCACCTTAATGTGTATTCATTGTGGTATCAAAATAGCTTATACATAATTAACTTTAATCTAATCAAATTTATCTTCAATTATACCACGTTCAGGGTTTGCTAGAAGTTTGTAAATGTTGATTGGGCACTCCTTATTTCCTTCTTACAGTCTGTTATACTCATTCTTACCCCTGTAGTTCAAATGACAGAACCTCCAATCTCTCAAGCTAAATGATGATACTTTTAAAAAAACTAAAAAACTTTAATAGTTTTTTTATATACGTAGCATTAATAATAATCATTTTAATCCGGCATGCATCGCTTAAAATGTTAAATAAAATTTCCTCGTAGTTTGTATGCTTGTATACTCATTTATTCACTTATATAATTAGATATTATTGTTTTGAGACCAGTAAAATAAAATAAAAATATTTTAAATTCTGTCAGATTGAATTATTGAGTAAGCTCATATTTATTCTAAATTTGTGTAGTGAAGGCTTGAAAAGGGTTAAGGGCATCTTGCACAAACAATAAGCAGTGGGTTGATTAGAGATCAGATGTAAGTGTATCTACAATCAGTTTCAAACCTCATTTTCAGTTATACCAATAAAAATTAAAACATGATTTGCACGTAACACCCCTCAGTTGTACGGTCTTTGATTACGAAAATAGTGGAACGCCGTTTGATTTTCCATAGAATATAATATGTTATTAAATATGAATTTATGTATTTTTATTTGAGATATTTAAGGTACACTTTCTGAACCAACTTTTTATATCTGCACATTCCATCTAAGTTAAATTAGATCTAGAACAGACACAAAATCTATCCACCGTCTGGGACGTTAATTTGTTACTGTTAAAGAGCAAACACCGGAATTTTATTAATGATGAACTTTTCTATCATGTCAGGAACAGAACCCAGGACATTTAACTGAATTAAACCAAGGCTGTCTTATTATTTAATCATATATTATTATAATATATAATGTTAAAAATCCTTCATTTCTTTAGTAGAAGACAATGTATTTAAATTAGTTTTTTGCTGATTTTTTAAAGATGGTAAAACTTCAAAAATAATATGAACCTTTTTGTTTCGATATTCTTTTTGAATAAACTTTTTTAAATATATATAAAACATGTTGAAAAAATAATTTCTAGATATTATTAGAGCCTCCTCATCTTATAAGAAGAAGCAAGTTGTTTCGAATATGTTGTTTGAAAAGGTAATTACATTTCACAACAGGTTATACACTTCCATAGCGAGCTCTGTTTCACAAACCAGTTATCTTGAAAGATACAGTGAGGGAAGGGGATGATATTTTACCTTAAAAGAGGCACACACACAAACAAAAAAAGTCACTAACTTTTAATAACGTATAAAAAAGTTAAAAGTAAATTTTCCGAAGTATCAGTTTATTTTGTCGTGACGCCCTTGGAAAAAAAAAGGAAGAAAAGTTGAATAACTTCTATTCGTCCCTGTTTGCACTTGGTTGGCTGACAAAGTTGCCAAGATAATAGCGCCACGTGAGACAACTTTACTGACACTAACTGCTTCGGAAGGGTGGAAAAGCGTCTCTGCTTTTCCTCCCCACCCCCCCCACCCTACCAACTTTCCCTTTATCCCTTCTTCCCCTTCGAAATTATAGTTCAGATATTTTGTTACATGCATGAACCGTGGAAGAGTTCTTGAGGTCATCCTTTTTTTACGGTGATTTTTTTTCCTTTTTAAATCAATTAATTTAAAATATACATGAATATTTGTGTGAATGGTTTTATTTGTTTGGTATCAAGCTATAGCTCCAATGAAAGTGATTGGGTTTGATCTCTTATTTATCCATAATATTTAAAATAAACACCTAAAGTGAAAATAAAACTCTATTAAATGTTACGGTCCACCGCACTTACTTTCTCCCGCTTTTATCTTAGAATATACATTCACTAAAAACGTGTAAGATGTGTGAAAAAAGAAATAAGGCCACACATTGTTTTAGAAACACCACACCAAATATCATAATTGAAATAATATACACTGTTACTTACTCTATGGTGATATGAACCAGGAATAATGTAACAGTAAAAACTGAGAAAATAGAAATATATTTGTCCACCAAAGAGCATAGTTATCAGATTCATTCTCAAATACTTGGATTAAAAATTATATAAATATTTGTTTATACCTGAGAATTTATTGGCTTTATAAAAATATATTTTAAATACAATATTTGTATCTTTAACAGTACTAAAACTTAAAAATGACAAGCTATTTTGTATCTCAAATGGTTACGGAGAAAAGATGAAAATTGGAAAATTTCTAGCATGTAAGATACCCTCAAGGTAATTTTCACGAGAAAATGAGAATGGCTATCTTGTTTATAATAAAAATCAGTGTCTAGATATAAAATATAGTCAAAATCATTACAACGTACTTTTTCCTTCAGTAACCTACACTTAAATCTAGGGTTAGATAGCTATTTCCAAAAATTACTTTGGTGGGAGAGAGAGGGGTTTATGAAAACTCCAAATATAATGTTTTAGCCGAATCGGTAAATAGTTTCAGCTCTAGTCCAAGGTACAGACAGACGGCATTACGAAAACCATTTTCAGGGTTTTAGGGGGTCATTAAACGTCCACATTGATGAAAATATCATGTTCACTTATTTTGACGAACACAATAATTTCTCTCCGAGGTGTCGAGAGAAAGTAAAATAATAGTTTGTCCACACAATTTCTTAATTATTATTTTGAACACAAAATACTAGGTCCATTGAAAACAGCGCTACTATACATCAGCTATCAAAACTAACGTATTATCTTCCTCTTAAGATATTATCTTTGAATTTTATTTTTTTATATGTAGAGTTTTGGGTGGGTCCTATTCAATTCAACAAACTTCGTAAATATATTTATATTAACATTAAAACTAGTACATAAAAATGTTTTTACAAAGCCTATAGTACACACGGCCAAATTTTTAGGAACACCAAGGTGAAAAATGTGTTTTAAAGTATGGAATTAGCTTTAATTTATTTCCATTCGAAATAATTGGAGTTCGTATAAAATATACCCAACTAAATGACAAGTCAATACGAGTGTGTTCACCTGTGTGGACAAATTAATTGGCTCATAATACGAGGACCATTAAAAATACCCGATACCTATAATTTGAAATGTATGTTTAAATTTTTATTTGAGATACATGATGTGCACTTTTAAAGTTGATTACAGATTGTATTGGCACACAACATATAATATAGCTTAAATTTATAAAAACCATAACACTCAGCCCTTTGTTCATTAATTCATCAATGTGAAAAGGGAATCTCTAAATTGACAAATGATAAGAGGGTTCAGATCACGCCCAAAGTTGAATCTAGGACACTTAGTTGAGTATGCATACATGCTACCAACTGAACTAAAGTTTCGTATCCTATAGTGTATGTGTTTAGTTTAGGACTATGTAATGTAGCCTAATTGCATTATTAAATAATATTACGATAAAATCTTGTTTGACCGAATTCTGGTAGTTCGAAATTCCAGATAATCTGAAAACAATTTTGGGGAAACGAGGTGCTGGGGGGAGGGGGCGAGGAATACCAACTAAGTCAAATTAAAACTATTTTATTGATAACAAACTCAAAGTTGAATAAGCTTTATAGATAACTCATGAAAAAAATCTCTAAATATTTACATGTTTGTACTCAACATAATGTGAATTCTATTGATTAAAAACAACTACAAAACTGTAAAAAAAAGTCTATATTTAAAGCTGTAGTATATGTTGCGTATTATTTTATATTTATGTAGAATTTATCAAACTCATTCAACACGAATTTGAAATTATGATTTTTTTAGCACAGGCTTTATATACCTGTTCAGTCTATACCCATATTTACTAATTAAGCTTGTTTGTTAGTTATGAGAAAAGCTAGATATAAAGAAAATGTACTTGTATTTATGTGTAGATATAGTGGGAAATCACTTAGGAAAGCCACCCTCAATATACCCAACCAACCAAGATTAGTTCCTCAATCTTCCTGTCATCGAAAGTCTAGTATTTTACAAGAGTGACGCCTTAGTCCATACTACCACCAATGCAAGTCTAAGGTAAATATTCTGTCTCCCCGTAGAACAAGCCGTATTTTCCCGCTTAGTCCTAATTTTCGCTAATCCGAACAAGCATCGGTCCCAACTATTTCGGATAGATGAGTTTATACACTACTTTTCTTTTTGTATTATCCACACTCTCACCTCGCCTTGCCTCGCCGCCTCACCTTCTCTCACCTCGTCTCACCCCTTCGTCTTCTCTAGCCTCGCCTCACCACCTCGTCTTCTCTAGCCTCACCTCACCACCTCGTCTTCTCTAGCCTCGCCTCACCCCCTCGTCTTCTCTAGCCTCGTCTCACCACCTCGTCTTCTCTTCGTCTTCTCTAGCCTCGCCTCCCCACCTCGTCTTCTCTCGCCTCGCCTCACCACCTCACCTTCTCTCACCTTGCCTCACCACCTCGTCTTCTCTAGCCTCTTCTCACCACCTCGTCTTCTCTAGCCTCGTCTCACCACCTCGTCTTCACTAGCCTCGTCTCACCACCTCATCTTCTCTCGCCTTGCTTCACCACCTCACCTTCTCTCACCTTGTCTCACCACCTCGCCTTCTCTCACCTTGCCTCACAACCTCACCCTCTTGCCTCTTCTCGGGCTTGTGTCTGTATTTTTGCTCGAGTCAAAGGACGCGAGTCCGAATACCCCTACAAACTCTCGTCCAGTCAATGTGCAATTAGGGCCCGGAGTGTTAATACGTGGCACGTCAACAAATTTAATTTAAAAATCTTTATTAATTTTGTCTTTTTCTAATTTTTACTTAATAATTTAAAAAAAACATGATTGGGTGGATAAATGAAATAACACTCCAAGTCTCCATATTCCTTTTGTTTCTAAGCTTTTGAATTTTCCTTGTGTTATAGGTAGATAGAAAATTATAATAGGTTAATAAACACGAAGATGATTTAGCAGCAATTTCATCCATCCTCCATTATAAATATTAAAACTATGACTGCACGACAGGCGAGAGTGTGGGCTAGAGGCGAGAGTGTGGGCGAGAGGCGAGAGTGTGAGCGAGAGATAAGAGTGTGGAGAGTGGATCAAGTCCTCCCTCGCCAACACAGTCTCACTGAATGTCTCAGATAAAGTGTGGACGAGGCATAACAGTTTAAAAAATTATAATTATAATGTTTAGAATTATATTATTTTAATATTTTTCTAAATACTTGTAAATTTATATAACTTGACCTTAAAACTTGCTTAATTGATGTTTGAGTGATTTGCACCTCCTCCAGAGTTATTTACGTTACAATAAAAGTACAACCATGGGAAACTTCTGAACTCAAGATAAACCTATCCATCATAAAGTTGAATGTTGTCAAGAACAGTTGCTGGCTAGTTAACCAACTACATCATTAACATAAATCTTCCTTAACTTGTCCAGATTGACATATGGTGCCTGGAGCAGATGTTGTCTTAAACAACTTTAATAAAAATAGCTACGAATTTTTAAAATAGTTTTTAGATGTTATTTACGTTTGAAGTAACATAAAAAATAATTATTGAAAGCATTTATATTTTATTTAATTTAATCATGCTTGTAGTAACATAATATATCACCGAACCAGGTCTCGTTCAACTTCGTCTTGTATGGATGTCTGATTACTAATTGGTCCGGATTTGAATTCCAGTTGAGTGTATAAAGGTTTTTCCCTTAAATAATTACCACTCCTCCTTCCCAAAAATGTAGGTACACTCATATTTATTTATATGGTGGTTAATAAGACGTGGCGAAAGGTATAGAAATATGATAAAATACAATTAATCTAGGTCTACACTCTAATATTGATTTATATATTCTAAAATTAGACCTGCTCTACCAATTCCAAGCCAACACGATAGGAGGTTGAGTATTAAGTATATTAATATATATTTTTCCCTATAAGATCATGAATGAAAAGCTACTCTCAAATTAAACCATCTCAATACACTAGGACTTGCTTTTGTGAATGCATGGTTTAGGGAGCCAATCTAACATTGGATTAAACTGCCGATGAAAAGGAGATCGGTTTTTGAATACCACTTGGGTGCTGTGAAGTTAGTTTTCTCTAAACGGTTTTCCAATTTCCCTTCAGTAAAATGTGTGTAAACTTTATCTATGTGAAAACTTCTTAATCCCCAACTCATTAGCGAAATCATTATATATGCGTATAGCCCGAACGTGTAGTAAGACGTGTTGCTAAATTTTAAAAAATATCACCAGGAAAAGGCCCAAACCTTTGACCTCCCAGGTCAGTGTCAAGAACGCTAGCTAGCACTAAGTTGGCGAAATGTAAATTGTACTTATACAGTAAAACCCCGGTAGTCTGAAATTATGGATAGTCAAAACACACTTTTCCGAAAACGGGGAAGAAAATTAAGTTAAATAAAATACATATTTATTGGTTAACAAGCTAAAAGTTAAAAGAGAATAATGTGTAACTAACCGAATATCAGATAATAAATGCTTAATATTTACGTTGAGGTGACCTGGTGGTCTAGGGGTAAAGTGTCGGACTTCTGTGCTGGGGTCCGGGGCTCAATCCTCGGTCCCGGCACAGATTTATCTGATTACCAAACACCCTTCCTTCACCTCTGTGAATGTGGGGAATACCAAGCATCCACCGTGGTTCGGATCCCGCGTTAAACTTGTAGGTCCTCCATTTCATCTCACAATCACCCTACCATTACACATTAGCGTAAGTGCGTACAACCCGAACGGGTAGTAAGATGCGGAGATGATAATGATGATAATAATAATATGTGGAGATAGAAGTAGAACAGAAGACTTAAGTTGAATGGTAAGGCATTATTTTTGAGTTTTTATAGCAAAGAAGGAAACACTGAATCATTCCCTCTATTATAAGTAATGTAATTATATTTAAAAAAAATTATAATTACAGTAAAATACATATTACTGTTAAATATGACTCTGTAGAACTTTATTATTCATGTAATCAAATCTAATCACCGTAAGGTATCTTTTAAACGATTAATCAAATTTTCAACTTGTGGTGGCATAAAGTGAAACGAGATAAGACACGCCATGTTGAGAACATTCACCCTTAGTGAAGCACGTCACCCTTAGAACTTTAATCACAGAAGAGACAATATAAGGAGAAAAAAATTAACAAACACAAAGATGGA
Organism: Timema shepardi; assembly: GCA_902151425.1. Lineage (NCBI taxonomy): Eukaryota > Metazoa > Arthropoda > Insecta > Phasmatodea > Timematidae > Timema > Timema shepardi. The sequence continues at coordinate 97,713 of CABFVX010000144.1, read as the reverse complement.
GCCACTTTAAAAAAAATGTTTTAATGGGGAACATTTATTTGCGTAGTTCTTCCATTGATAAAATATATTTAAGAGTAACTTAAGATCATAACGAAGATAAAATGTATTTCACCATTACCCAGCTTGACTTATTTTTAATATCTGAATTATAGAATGACATATGTAAATTTAGAAAAATAAATTGTAGGGATTTTGACTTTTACTGGTTTAAAAGTAAATCCCTAAGACTCATTGATGAAAGAGTTCAAGAAAAATTACCCCCTTCAGTAGTATAAGTATGACAAGTTGTGTATTAATCACACCTTATGAATGTGGGAAATACCAAGCATTCACCGTGGTTCGGATTCCACGTTAAACTGTAGGTCCTCCATTTCATCTCACAATGACCCTACCATTACACATTAGCGTAAGTGCGTATAGCCGGAACGGGTAGTAAGACGTGGTGAAAATAATAATAATAATAATAATAATAAGTATTATAAGTAGTAACTCTAGTGTTAGACTGGCCTGATGATGACTGAGGGATAACTGTTAGAATCACGGTCCGGTCTATTGAAGGTGTTTTTTCCTAAATGGTTTCCCACTCCATTTTCACGCAATTGCGTGTGGATTTCTCTAAAATATTTATTTTTTCATCCTTAATCCATTATAATAATGACCATATATGCGTATTAACTGAACATATAGTAAAACACGACAGTAAAAAAAATCACCATAAATATGTTTTTCTTTAAATAATATCTTGAAAGGTAAAATCATTTTAAAATAAATAAAAGTTTATGATTTTTATTGAAATGCTAACCATGTTCTTAGTTACGGGGTTTAAAATAGTTAGACTTGTATTAAAATGGATTTCTAGAGACTGGAAGGTCAAGGTATAAATCTCGGCTGGTTAAACTGAGAAGGTGGTGTGGTTTATATGGGAGGAGGGCAAACCACAGGATTTGTATTTGTGTTGGTTACCCTATCCTCTTTCAGCGCTAATGGGATGTACTCCCTCTAAAATACACGTTCATCCTTTACCCTTTTAGGTGGGTATGTAGGAAACGTAAGTTAGGTTTTTGCAGTTTTTACAGCAGAAATTTTCTTTGCAAGAATAAATAAATAATTGCTCCAGTATAAACATGAAGCTTAATTTTCTTTACGTGGTTATATCAACAATTGTTGAATAAGGAACTTACTGTCATGAGCATAAAAGCTTTAGATGAGAAACTTTTTAAATGAAGATAGAACGTTTTCATAAAATTTCAGGACACTCTTAAAAGACATTCATGTGAAGAAAATTACCTTATGTTTCTACTGGAGTAATATATTATTTATTTCATCCAAAAAATTTGTTTGTTATAAAAACTCCAAAAAAAAACACTAGCCTTAAATCGCGTTTCCTACATCCCTTCCTTAAATAAAGTCGTTCTTGGCCTTCATAAAACGTTAAGCAACATTCTATAACTAAAGGAAAGACTTATGGAAGACATTTACATTTGTTTGTAATTATTTAACACTTGTAATTTTCCACTTACACCTGCGGTTATTATTTCCTAGCATGGTGAGAACCTGATAGACTGTACAGCCATTAAGAGGGCTGCCTTATGGAGTACTGAGATTCTGTGACATGTCTTGAATACTCACGTTATTTAAGTAGTGGTTCGTTATTTAAAAACTTATTTGACAAAAAAATGTATATACAAAGATATCTCCATAGGATTAGAAATATTACATTTTAAATTCTATCATTTTGAGAGAAAAAAATCATAAATATTGTGATTTTTTTCTAGAACCACGTCTTACCACCCACTCACCTATGTACTAACTACGCTAATGGCTTTAAGGATAAGCAACGTTATATTTAGAAGAAAAGTCCTCACATTTAGAGTGGAGAGTGGAAAAATATTTTGAAAATACAGCCCTCAGTACACTTGACATAGATTCGAACATCGAAATTACAATCAATGGCAGTCTAGTTTACTGTGAGAGTAGTGCCTTAGCCCATGCGACCACCTAAGTGGGTATGAAAAATTTAAATTGGCTTATTTTAAATGAGGTTTCAAATTAAAAGGCCTCTCATCTCAAAGCAAATTCTTGGAAACCAGGATCTAGCATTCCTCAAACTTTTTTTTTGTTACCAGAGTAGCAACAGAACTTTAATGTTTTTATTTAGAAGCTATGTATTGAATTTTGATAAAAGAATGCTGACTTCTTGATGCGTATCAAACGATATTGTGCTACACGTTATAGCTGCTATTGGTTTATTTATAATCCTATAATATATATATATATATTAAAAAAGGCACAAATTTATGATAGCAAGGGATATTTTTTATTTGTTTTTAAAATTTCAGAACTGTCACTGTCCATAATCAAGGCTGTAGCCAGGGTTGTTTTTGGGGTTCAAATTGTATTAAAATATATATATATATATATATATATATTTGTTTATTGATGGTTAAAACAATATCAAAATCATGATACAAGTACAAATTATGAGGCTGTGTCACCATAAAAATAACTTCAAATAGCTTCCAGAGGTGTTTAATATCTAGAATTTTTCCTAGCCTTTGGGTGGTATGGTGTTATGTTGCAAAAAAAACTTCATATAGCTTCTAGAGGTGTTTATTATCTAGAATTTTTCTTATCCTTTGGCAGTTATGGTGCTATGTTTCTAAAATACAACTTCAAATAGCTTCTAGAGGTGTTTAATATCTATAATTTTCCCTATCCTTTGGCAGTTATGGTGCTATGTTGCCAAAATACAACTTCAAATAGCTTCTAGAGGTGTTTAATATCTATAATTTTTCCTAGCCTTTGGCAGCTATGTGTTATATTGCAAAAAAAAAACACTTCAGGTAGCTTCTAGAGATGTTTAATATTTAGAATATTTCCTAGCTTTTGGTGATTAGAGGGTTATGTTGTCATAAATAACACTTCAGATAGCTTCTAGAACTGTTTATTACTTAGACTATTTTATAGTCTCTGGCAATTGGAGGATGTGTCCACCAAACCCTCCCCCCCACTGAAATTTTTGGCTGGATAAGGCTTTGTCCATAATAAATGCCACGGTAAGACTTTATTTTCCTTAGTGAACAAATCAAAATTAAAATCTCTTCTGCACTGGTTTGCAAACGTGATTTATCACCTTGGTTTCCCAATCACCTCTCCACTCTAGTACCTGTCCACTTTCTCTTAGAATATTTCATCATTCATTACATTTATATTATGTTGTTAGATACTTTTATGTGGAATGTAACAATTAAAATAAAAGTTTAAGACTGAGGATCTGTAACTCATACGGTTAGAAACTCCCTCCCATATGTGTAGCCTACCCCACCATCATATAAGCTCGCCTTATCCTTCTAATACGAATAATTCCTTGTTCACGGGTAGTCAAAACGTGCGTGTTACTATTGATCCCCGCCAGACTCGTATCATCATGCCCAAAACGTGGGGTTGATTGGCGATGGAGAGAGGTGGGGTATAGAGGGGGCAAGGGAAAATCCCTATCAGTGATCCTTGCAAACGTTGCGCGAAAAAAAACACAAAAAAATAGCCCACCTACACTACATGAACATTCGTCACCGCAACCAAACGTGATAACAGACCCATATTTAGGTGAGTAAACACGAGAGGAAACAATGGCCTCTTCCTTCCTTACTCGTTGTTTCAATATAGAGGATGGGGGTGTTGGTCTCTCGATAAGAATATTGTACGTTTCATCGAGGTATTTTTTTTTAGGGAATATTCATGACCTGGGGTTTGAACTTCATTGGAAATTCCTTCTGGATGTTATTTAGTATACAGCAGCCCCATGGTTTATTTGGTGCTGACTGACAGTTTTAAAAAGTTACCAGACAAAATTACGTATCCCTACGCCGAACCAAATGATCTGCATAAACACGTGTTTAGCAGCTGACACTTTTGACAGTCAAAATGTAGGTATATACCTAAATGTTGACTGTCAGAAGTCAGCTGTGAGCTGTCAGTCATCACCAAAGAAGCCATGGGGCTACTGTAAATATATATTAGTAGATTATTACAGTGATGACTTCAGTCTGTCGTGTTAAATATCATTAAAAACTTCTTATTGATAATTAATGTATAGAATTATGTCTTCATAGTTTAATGTTTACTTTTCAAGCTCTATTAATTTTGAGCATTCGGTTTTTAGATATTTTTTCTTCACCCCCCAATGTGAACATTTCGGAGCTACCCTTCCCCAAGCTTTCTATGTTGATCCCAAGGAGAAGATAAAAAAGCAAGCACAAACCAGACTATATATTTTTAAGCTAATATCATTGTTTTTTTGATAAATACACACTTTTGTCGTAATTCTTATAATTGTGGCACAATATCACTTATTTAAATCAATTCTGTTCCCATCCTGTAGCCCGGGTCAGATTTTTATTCAAGCCATATATGTTCCATTACTGGCTGGCTAGGCTTGTCGTGGTGCACAACACCACTATTATATAATTATTTATTTGTTATTATTTTTAGAAAAAGAAAAATATTTTATTTACCAGTATACGATCAAACTCATATCAAGGTGTCCACGATATTGTAAATAAATAATTATTATACTGTGCTCTTAGCAGAAAAGACGTAAGTTCGCTTGGAAAATCGTGTTTCCGTTGGAAGAAGCTACAAGCAATTTGGTCCACATTCCGGGCTCCTAGCCTTTGAAATGATGTACATTATTAAAACAAAAATATTTGGACTTTTTCTAGTAATTTCTTTTACCGGAAATGGCCTTATCACACCATATATATAAAATAACTTTATCAAACGATCATGAGATGTGTTTTTCCCTAATCCACATCTTACTACACATCCTTGGCTATATCACATATATATTCTAATGGTGTAGATATGAAGAAGAGATTAATTCGATGAAAGGTTATATTTAAAATACACTGTCACTCCACCCAACCATGATTCTAACCTACCTCTATCGAAAAACCAAAAATATTAGACTGACTCCTTTTTTCCGCAAGCCTACCGCTGTGGGTAACATTTACAAAAGTTTAATAAATATTTCTTTGAGCTGTTTTATTAGCACTTTGTCTTACTAACCGCTTGGGTTATACGCATAGAAAATAATTACTCTAATGTGTTTATGGATTAAGAAGGTTATAACTAGAGTAAGTATAGCCGCATTTGCGTGGAGGGAGAGTGAAAGGCTACTTTGGGGAAACCACCATCAGTAAATCTGGCTGAGATTCGAGCTTTGATCTCCCCGTCATCGGCAGTCTAATCTACTGCGAGAGTACCACGTTAGACCATGTGGCCACCGAAGCTGGTTATCTTAAATCTATCATAAATTGACATTAATTAAAAGTAACAGTTGTAGAATATCTTGTATGGGTTTAGTTGAGATTAATGTAATTTAGCTACCTTTCGAATTTTTTTATATAAAAAGCGTTTAACTGGATAGTTATAAAAGTTAATAGAACCACTCTCACCTATTCATACGCCAATTCAAGTAATCCGCAGAGTTCACTATCGAGAGATATTACGAATATTTTTAAAATATTACTAACAATATATTAAAATTGTGTCAATTTTGGCTGCAAAAAGATGTAGTGTACTTTTATAAAATGTTTTTCCTGTCAAATAAATCTCAAATTTATACTATATCACATTATTTACCTTCGCAGATAAACGGTGGAAGATTAATTGATCAAAATTTGGCCTTCTTATTCCTATTTGCTTAGATAAGATAAAAGAGGATTCCAATATCCCGGAATCATATAAATACAATAGGGCGAGTTTCAGTGTTTATGTGCGAGAGTAGACGCTAGAGCTGTGAAACAAGATAAGCTTTACGATGCACCGTAGAGACTTTCTTTATCCTAAAATAGACATTTAATAAAAACTCGTAAGATTTGTGAAACAAAATATTAGGGATATACATTGTTTTAGAAGCACTACACCAAAGATCATAAATGAAATAATATACACTGTTACTTACTCACTCTATGGAATTAGGAACTATAAACGCTGTTACATAAAAAGTGAAAAAAATTAAACATCTTTGTTAAACAAAGATCATAAGAAACAAATTCATTTTTAAAGACCTGAATTAAAAAGTAAGCCTATATCTATTCGCTTATACCTAAGAAAATATTGGTTTTATAAAAAATATATTTCTATTAAAAAGATATTTATCTTTAATAGGAATACAATTTTATAACGATAAGTTAACTCATATCTCAAATAGTTAAGGAGAAATTATTAAAATTGGAAAATTACCCTTATGTAAACTACCCTCAAAGTCATTTTTATGCGAAATAAAAACTGCCATCTTGTTAAATAGGATAAACAGTGTCTAGATAAAGAAATGAAAAAAATTAGAGCTAGTTTCAAGAAAATATTTCTTTTTCTTTTTTACCTTCACTAAACCACCCTTAAATTTAGGGTTGGATATATTTTTTTCGAAAACTCCTTTAGGGTGACATTAAAATCCCAGATATTAGGTTGTAGCCATGTGAGTAAGATCATTTCAGATATATCCCGAGGTACAGACATACAGCACTACGAAAAAAACTTTTTTGGTTTCAGGGATTGATGAAACGTCGACATTTATCAACATTTTGAGTTCAAATTATTGACGGTCACAATACCTTATCTCCGATGTGCTTTATATATTTATTTTTTTGGGAATGAATAGTTGTTTAAGGGTAGTTTACTTATGACTGTTTTTTTAAACTTTAATATTTAAAAAATGGCTCTAAAGATTAATTACAAATTGCCTATCTGTTAAGTTTTTATTATTTATAACTATACATAATTTTTTTATACAAATAATCAAGTTATAGTAATTTACAAACAGATTTAAGTGTTTTTTTTTAAATAATAGTGATAATGATTTTGATCAAATTTGATAATGGTCCGAACGGGTAGTAACCGCGGTGCTAAATATTATTATTATTATTGATATTGGTCTACTATCTTTCATGATTAATAGAAACCTATTTTGATTTAAGTAAATTTATATAATTGGAGTTTATCTTTAACAAATTAAATAAAATTTGAAAATTTTATGAAATTGGCATTTATGATCGAGCTCAGAACGGGAATAGTTCTTTATGCCTTAAACCTCTTGGCCACTTATGATATTCAAAATCAAGAATCATAGAACGTATATAGGGCCTACATTACAAAATACAAAGGGAAACCTCAATAATGCAACTTGGTCTTTATTTCAAATCTAAAATTCGAGCATATTTATTTTAACGTTTATATTAATTTTGTGAATTATGGCTTATATCATATGACAACATATTTGTAAAACTCTAAAACCAAGAAACTTAATAATATGCAGATTTGAATACTTATATAATGAAGCCTTATGGTGTGCCGCTCTAGTGAAGCATTTTTTAATTTTATACATTAAGCCTGACATTCTATACTGCTCAACCACCTGTTTGGGTAATTCTGACATCTTACATGCCTTTATCACCAGTTTGGGTAAGTCTGACACCCTACACTGCTTGATCACCATTTTGGGTAGGTATAACATCTTTCACAGCTTGATCAGCAGTTTGGGTAAATTTAACACCTTACACTGCTGTATCCCCAATTTAAGTAAGTCTGACAGCTCACACTGCTTGATCACAAGTTTTAGTAAGTCTGACACCTTACACTGCTTGATCACCAATTTGAGTATGTCTGACAGCTTACACTGATTGATCACAAGTTTGGATAGGTCTGGCACCTTACACTTCTTGATCACTGGGTTTGGTAGCTTAAAAACCAAGAAAAATAAAACCTTCCACGCAAGTAAACTTTAGGTTGTGAATCTCAGACTTATTTTTTTAATAATTACTCCTTAGCCTACGTGACCAAATGTATGAGTAGCACCAAAACAAAAGCATAATACGTGAAAGCTTGACATGTTAAATATAAGGAAACTTTAGAATCTGCATAAACGTAGTATTGTTTTATTTTTTACAATCCTACGATTCTTACACCTTAGAATATATACTTCCGGCGTGGTTATTTCTAAAACCAAGAAAAATAGCAAAGGTCATACTTCAAATAAACTTGAGTACTTAAGTAAATCTTAGGGTGTACTCACCTTCGGCGTATTTCATGTTACTTTTACATTTGTTGTGATCTAAATGTCTTAAATTACGTGACCACACATTTGTGTCGTTTTTGAACCAATAAGAATAGAACTCTTACACTTTGCAATATTTGACTACTTCGTGAAACCCCAATCTCCAGCTTTGGCGTGTTATTTAAAAAAATATTTCCCTATTATCAGCCTGACACTTTAAACATTGTGACCACTGACAATTGTAGTAATTTGTGTTTTACCCGTACAGCTTGCAGCTAATCAGAAATAAAATTAAAAATAAGGTTGAAATATAAGTTTTAAAATTTGGCACCTAGGCCAACTATTTATTTATTCATAAAATATAAGCCCACATCTCAGAACTTATGGACTAAGCTCTAAGCTTGTCTAGTCTGGTTGGTCGATAAAAGGGAGGACCCCATTCAAATCTAGGTAGTTATTTTCCCTAACTGGTTAATTACGCTTAATCCATCCGAATGTGGGTACACTTTCTCTAAATTATACTTTCCTTATCATTAAATCTACCTACTTCGGTGGACACCTGGTCAAAGGCATCACTCTCGTTTTAGACTAGACTGCCGATGACTGGAAGATTGGAGCCCGAATCCTCGTCAGGCGTCTTGAGGGTGTTTTTACTCAAAGATTTCCCCCCCTCCCTCCGCACAAATGAGTGTAAAATTTCTTTAATCTCAACATTTATCATCCCTAGCTTATTAGCTCAATGGCCTAATTAGTACATATGCGTTTAACCTAAACAGGTAGTAAGACGTGGTGATTAAAATAAAAGCACAAACTTTAAAGTGTAAATATGCAAATATTCCAAATATGTTATAACATACAAATTACCAGCGCGTGGAAAAAAATTTTGATTTTGTATTCCTACAATTGAATAGAAATCATAAGAAAGAATTCTAAAACAATAATTAATGTCTTCTAATTGAAAACAATGAATTAAAGAGGAATATTAATATTTAAATATTGCACTGGATCCTCGTTATAAAATCCACATTGTTTATGTAAACAATTTTAAGAAGGACTTCTATCAAACTTTCAAAATATTTCACCAAGTCTCGCTCTGTTTGCGTTTAATAAATTAACGGACAGGAGTTGATGTAAGCTACGACGTCTGATTCTTCCTTAGAACTTTAGTTATTCTCACTGAGTCAATCCCTGTAGAAAACACAAGAAGGCCCCCCCCTCTCATAAAAAAACACCTCTCTCCTCACCCTTCCTCAAGCACTCATCTTATCCCCCCTCCCCCACACCCTTATTCCCTTCTTTTTCATACAGTTCAAAGAGATCTCCCTACATAAGATAACGAAGGCAGCCAAATTACTTCCCAAAACCCTTTTGTGTCGCGTCATATAGCTCCATTGTTCACGGCACAAGCTCAGGGTAAAGTCTTACAAATGTTGAATTTCCTTGATGCATCATACTCCTGAACGAATACTCAATTAGCAGACTTTAAGAGCTGGCATTTTGTTTGCACAACCCTTTTTTTTTACAATAAAGGGTATGAGGGAGACTAGATCTCTCTATAAGGGCCTAAGAAGAATAAGTTGTTTTTTTAATTTGTGAAAAGAGGAACAAATATTTATTTTTCTAAGAAGTTGTTTCTTTTTAATGAATACAGAAAAATATTAGTGTTGGAATTTTGAAAAATGAAATATATATCGGTTTTATATTCTACCGTAAAGACGAGATAGTAAATGTTTTTGAGTTTTTTAAATGATTCGTTCAATATAAAGTTATTAACGGCTTATTCTAAGAGATGGGGATTCGGAAGGTAAAGTTATAGAATTGCATCCACATTAGCGTGGAAATAGAATGGGAAACTCACAGGTATCAATGTTTGAATAAACCAAGCCCTTATTCAACCGTGTGATAAATTTAAATCCTTGAGAACTCCCTGACACCGGAGATCTTAATGTGGAAAGGTTTGTTTTTTTTACCTATCTTAGTGAGATTTTCATCAACCTAGAATTTAATATTTAATTTATTAAATATTGCCAATTACTCAAGGTATTAAAACGACTAAAAAACTGCAATTGGCGATTTATATAAATATAGAGTAACTAGTTTAGTGTGTAAATCAATTCCATCACTTTTTAATTTTTGTGTTATTTTCTATTTTGATAAGAAATTATGTTTATGAAATTATTGGCTTATACTTAAAAAGTAAACTTGGTTGGTAAAATCTAGCAATACTTTCATATTTACACGGAAAGTGTTACTATATTTATTGAAGTTTTTGTACCAGCCTCGGTGGCGTAGTTGGCTAACGCGCTAGTCATGTTGAGCTCAACTGCTGAGGACGGGAAGATCAAGGTTCGAATCTCGGTCGGGTGAACTGGAGATGGTTTTTCCTAAATGGTTTTTCACTCTACCTCCACGCAAATGTGGGTTCACTTCCTCTAATTCAACCTTCCCAATTCCTAATCTATTAGAGTAATTAGTACTAAGAGCGTATAACCCGAACGGGTAGTAAGAAACAATGCTAATTATTATTATTATTATTATTAAATTTACTAAATATTGCAATTATAATTTGATACTGGTTAATAAAATAATATGTTAACTAGCCAAAATTAGTGGTTAAGGCACTAAAAGAATAGAACTAGTTCTATTTTGGGAATTATTTATGTATTTAGTAATAGTTGTGTAAAAACTATTATTTATTTTTAACCGATAATTTTTGTACATATAAATATGGGATATAAAAAATATTTGTTACTACATTTTATTTATCCTTAGTTCAGTAAAAATGTACAATATTTTATTTATTTCTGGACAATTTTAATTTGAAAGAAATTTTAGCTGAATCGGACATCACTGTCGCAATTTATAAAAACAATCTAGTATAATGTCTACATTCTATTTTTAAAAGAAATCACCATAACTCCGGAATAGTGTGGTTTTAAGATACAAACATATATAAAAGATTTATTCAGTATTAATTTAAGTTTAGTACTTTTTTTTTGGCAGAGCTAAATGCTAAGAAAATAAATGGTACGGTGCACTGTATATACTTTTCTCTCTTTATTAACGTAGAAATATTTATTTAAAACTAGTACAATTTGTAAAACAATATAATATACAGGGACTTTTGTAAAAACACTTCACCAAAGAGCATAAATTAAATGATATACATTCTTACAAAATATAGAAAATAGAGGAACATCTCTGTCTACCAAAAGACCTAACAACCAATTACACATATTTCTAAATATGCCCCAAAACCAGTAGATATTTGCTTGTAGCTCAAAAACTATTGGTTTTATTAAAATATATTTCAGATTAAAATTTTTTTATTTCAACAGTATTAAACTTTATAATAATAAGTTATTTTGTAACTCAAATAGTTGCAGATTTATGATCGATATGGGAAATTTCTGCTTATTTAATGTGCCCCTAAATTAATTTACATTAGAAAATAAGAATTGCCATTTGGTCTGTAATAATAAACAATGCATAGGAACAGAATTTAATAAGAATCGTTAAAACGGATTTTGATAAAATTGATTTAATCCCGTTTGCTTTTCAGCAAACTACCCTTAATTATAGGGTTAGTTATCTAATTCCATAAAAGCCCCGGGCCGACCTTATGAAAACTTTAGATACAGAGTTTTAATCCGAACTGTAAAATAGTTTCTTCTTTAGTCGACAGAGAAAAGACATACAGACGACAATGCAAAAACACAATCTTCGATTTCAAGGGTTCATGCAACGTCAACATTTATCAAAATCTAGATTTCTATTTTTTGTTCGCGATCAGTGTACTTATCTCTTCAAGTGGTCAAGTAGTTTTAGTCGAATTGATAAATCATTTGATTTATTTGTGGCTTGTTATATTTTAGAAGATGAATAATTTAATATCTTAATAAATTGTGTTTTTATAGAAAATCAAGTGTATGAGGGATGCTTGTTGGGACGCAGTTGGTGTCCAAATGGACAATGTGAATGTGAGAGTGCAGTTATATGCATATGATACCGTATTAATGGCTGAGAGTGAACGTGACTTGCAGAATGTATTCATTTGAATGTGACGACATGCAAACTGGATCTTCGTGTAATGTCTCAAAAACTAAACTGATAGTTTAGGATGAAGAGGGATCGCAAAATGATTTTCAGTATATTCTAAATGGAAAAGTGTTAAAACAAGTGAATAATTATGTATATCTGGGAAGAACGATCTGTAAAATTGGAAGGATATACTGTTTAATTAAATTGATAGATGGGTGAATGCATCTCTTAGAGTAGTTGTATGAATTTGGACTATTGCAAAGATTAAAGTAGTATCGAAAGAGCCAAAAATTGCATTATATAAACGTATGATAACGCCAACATTAATGTTAGGATGTTAAGTTTGGGTTTGTCAAGAGAAACACTAGATCAAGGTGAATGTGATAGTAATGATATTTTTATGAAATGAATGTGGAAAAGCTCGTATGTACATAGTCAGTAATGAATGGCTCCTGAAGTTGTGCGGTTTGAAGAGGAATCCAATTGTTTAATGTGAAATAACCGTCTTACGTTGGTTTGGAAATGTGGAGCGGATAAGAGTGGACCCCATGATTAATCAAATATATGAAAGTAGATTATGTGGACCCAAAAGAAGGAATAGGTCATTTAAGGCGTGGCTAAATGTTGTAGACGAATATGTGAAAAAGAGAAACATTAAGAGTTTTAAGAATAAAAGAGCGTGTATGACTCAGTCCATGGATGTTGTTGAAGCTAAGGGAGTATGCAAGGATATGAAAATGTAGCTAAAGTTAGTGAAGATGGATTAAGTACAGTGTTATTTTTTCAGTTGAATTCACAGTTTCTTGCCTACTTTGAAAGTTAACTATGTTATTACGTGTGTATTTATGTATTTGTGAATGTATGTATGGATGTATATGTGGCTGTATGTATGTATGTATGTATATATTGTATGTATGTATGTATGTATGTATGTATGTATGTATGTATGTATGTATGTATGTATGTATGTATGTATGTATGTATGCGTGTGTGCATGTATGTATGCATGTATCTGTGTGTATATGCATTTATATATGTGTTCATGAATGATACATTTTGTATAGCACATTATGTATGAGCACTAGAACTATCTCCCTCCATTAAAAAAATTGTAATTAAAACATGTTATGTCATGTTCTCATAACTACTACAATATTAACATTTCTCTTTGTATTTAAAGTTTAAATACATCCCATTATTTGTCCTTGTATTTTAAGTTGATATTCTTCCTTGGTGATCAAGCTAGACATAAAATAAATTAATACGGTAAGCAATAGTACATTATATTCAGAAATAATAGCCAATGTTCACGTGGCTTATGACGTCAGCCTCCCCATACATGTACAAATCTATAAAAAAAAATGCTTAGAATTTTAAAATAATTCACTTGAAACGAGCTACTAAACAAAAAACCTCATTAAAATTCACCATAGTGAGATAGATAGTAAGAGTAATTATGTTCACTCAATGTTTGACTTTGTTACAGGAATGCCACCGCCAAAGTTCGCTATATTTCGTTAACACACTGGGTAGTTGTAGTGGAACAAATATAAAACAGACAGATTTTCAGAGAAGTTGCCATCTTAAAACGTATAATAAAATCAAAGAACAATATGCATAAGCAGTTTGGTCCAAGTTCAATAATATCAATGCCATATTTGTTTAAAATTATATGATTAGTTTAACAGTTTTCGCTTAGCTAAGATATGGACACAAAAAAACTACAAAAATACAAATGGCCAAATTGTCAAGTTCGTTCAATAAAAAGTCACATCTGTCAGAACACTGATTAAACTTCAGGATAGTTTTTATCTGGTTTAACGTTGATGGGGGGATCTTGTTCGTGTCCAGGATGGATTGGTTGGGATTAATTTAACTCAATATTTAACACTTACCCATGTTTAGAAATACTTAAATTTATCCAAATACAGAAATAAATATATTATTTTTTTCAAGCTAGGTACATTAGAAATATCTTCGTAAATCAACACAAACAAAATCAAGCAAACGTCCTCTTAATTTTCTAATCTGATTAGTTTTCAAAATGTAACACTATAAAATTATATCTTCTAACATATATAAAAAGAAGAGTATACCAAGGTTAAGACACATCTCACCGGTCGAAACCTTTCCTCCGCATTCGTGTCACGATTTTCTCTAAGATACCTTTGAACATCCTGAAAAACAGAACCTTGTGGATGTCCCAAATTCTAGAAATAGAAGTTACTTCAACTCTCCTTTTTTCTTTCTCACCCTCTTTCTTCTTTATTCTCGTCAGATTTTTCTTCTCCGACTTTTATATGCTTCTCTTTCCTCTCACACCCCACACCAACCCGACGACTTTAAATCTGTAGCGAATAAAATTTTCAACTGCAAACCAAAATAAAAATAGTCCCCAAATTCTATAGGTATTTTTACTACAAGCAAGAGAATGCAAAAATCTATGGAAGAAAACTTTTGTGGATCT
>CABFVX010000144.1:69029-83092 GCA_902151425.1 Timema shepardi | reverse complement strand
GGGGGGGGGGGGGTAGTCTAAAAAGAGCAGACGTCGATCCTGATGTTACTATGTCCCAATGGACCATTGTATCTGAGAGACGACCAATGATGATGGTTTTGTCTCTCTCACTTTCTCTTCCTTTATTTTCTTTTCTTTCTCTTTCAAATAGGCTCGAAAGGGGCTTGAAGGGAAACCAATCCCGGACGTGAGGTGAAAGGTTGAGACCCGACCATTGGGAAGAAAGTTGGGGTTGGGGGGGTGGAATATTGATCCAAGTCAACTACCGCATGGATTTGTCGCGGATTTCCCTCTCAACGTACAAGTTAGTGGAAGAAGGGAGGGTGAAAGATAGGGACCTATTTCACCCTCAAACCCTAGCCAGACAAAAAGTTGGTTGGATTAATTTACTTCCCCCTATTTACAAAGTATGATGTGTCCCTTTAATTTAAAAACTTTGAAAACATTATTTTTAACCACTTCCATAAATTGTTCTAAAGAAAACTACAACATATTACTCGTTTTAGTTCAAACGACATTTTTTCATCGTTGGGCACGTAAAATATTTAGGAAGTGAAGGTTCAAATCCTTGTTTGGCTTAGTGAGTGAATTTTCTTCAATGGTTTCATTTTCTCTCTCCAAGTAAATGTAGTTATATTTAATTTAAATTCTACCACCTTAATGGTTGACTATAGAGACGCGTTATTTCCCGTGAGAAAGAATGGTATCTCTCGAATCACGCGGAGATAGATATGTGCCAGTAGGCGTTGTCACACGCCACATCTGATTCCGGGAATGTTTGTGAGACTCTTTCCTGTAGAGTGTCTTTTTTTAAGGTTGTGATAATCCACGCTATGCCACGTGTTTTTGCCTGAGCTATGTTTACTCTGTAAGTATTTAAGTTTATTTATAAGTGTTTAGTTGTATAAACCATGAATGACATTCGTCACTCTAACAAAGAGTTTTCAACCGAGTATGTCACACCCGGCATTGTGGAAAGTGAAGTATAAAAAGTATGTGAATAGAAATCTTAAAAAAAACACGGATAAGACACAGTGGTAGAACTTTAATGCAAAGTATGCCCAAAATCCGATCGAGATATTGTTGAAAAAAATCACAGTCGATGAGAAACTCTCTCCGAAAAATGCTTAAAGATTTAACAATGCTTTTCTCTTTCAGCTAGCCACGTCTTTAGCCCAAAACGTCGTAGTTTTCGGTTGCTGTCAACAGCAAAAATTCCAACAACACAGGTAACAATGCATACATATTTTTTTATCTTTCTGCCACCCATTATTCTTGTTGATTTACCTCCTGCACACGCCACTAAAAATCCACGGGATAAAAGAGTCGTATTTTAAGTTTATACATGACGCCGTGTCATTACATATTACACTATAGATGACAGTTTTTGTCCATATACACACAGTCTTTCCCTTGGTAACAAAACGTTACGTTCAATCACGTGCGATTTACTCGTGGCGACTTCTTGTCGTTTGTGAGCGAGGAAGGTTTTATCTACGCACCGTTCCAACGTTTCATTCTTTCTCGCGTGAAAGAACGTATGTGTATGACCGCTTATTCTCTACGCAATTAATATAAATTTGCAGATAGCTGAGACGAGCAGTAAGACGTGGAGCATAAAATAAAAAAATAATAATTTAAGAGTAATATAAATTATTAGCTAAGTTAGAAACTAGATATTAAGAATCAAATATGACGGTTATAAATGTCACTTAAGACTCTTTATTTTATTGATAAGTCAGCTAATGTAATATACACATGTCACATTTGATATCTAGTTTCATTACCCATAAAATACCATTGGTATTTTAGTAGAAAGCTATCACATTTGATCAACCTTACTTGTTTGCCTGTCTACCAGCTCTGAGTGTCAGAAGCGACCCTCAGAGAATGTAGTTGGCTCGTTAATACCTAAGAGTACCGATCTGTTGTCACAGACCATAACCTCTTTTTTTGAGAGTGTTTATTGATTGTGGAAGGCAGTTGTGAGTTGGAGAGCGTGTTCTGTTGTGAAGTATCTATATAGAGCCCTAGTACACTGCGATGGTCAGGCCCTATGTGTAGGATGGTGTGTGTGTGTGTGTAAGTTCTAGAAGGGCTGAAATAAAGCACAAATTCAATGTTAGACACTAAGTGAGGGATGAATAAGTGATTGGGAATTTGTGAAGAATGATTGCTTGACCATGTCAAGTTGGCTAGCGTGGATGGGTTAGTTTAGGACATAGGTGATGACATTTGATCAAATAATATTTGTTTATGTTTTATGGGCCTTTCTACTCAATCCTACTGTAGATTCATTCCGCTACAATCGGTAAAAGTTATGTTTTCTGATTGGTCCCCTCGCAGTACGGTAATAGCATGGTGAGATGGAAAATGTAAAAAAAAAAAGTATGGTTATACTTTTAAGGGGACAATAAATCATATGTCTATATGAATAAAAAACACTGAAAAACAAAATATACATTTCAAAGTAAATTATTAAATTGGGTAAAACAAGTATTTAGGTAATTACTATACACTATAGCTTTTGGGTTAGTATACCAATGTTATTACTACTTAGATATCCACTATCCATCTTCTTGTGGCCAGTGTAATTCTTAACCAAATATATATTATATAATTATAAATTATATTTATATGCCGCTATAGCTGTATTTAATAATTATAATAGTTTAGCTATTTAAAACCATAGTTATATGTGCATTCGTACAGTTGTCATTGTACTGTTGTCAATATCAACAATCCCGAGTCAAATATGTCGGAGTTATCTGATAGCTCACGTTCTTTATTATTATTATTATTATTATTACCAGCACCACGTCTTACTACCCGTTCGTCTTATACCCACTTACGCTGATTTGTAATGGTAATGTGATTGTGAGATGAAATGGAGTACCTACAGTTTAACGTGGGATCCGAACCATGGTGGAGGTCTGGCATTCCCCACATTCAGAGGTGAAGGAAGGGTTTGTCAATCAGATAAATCTGTGCTGGGACTGAGGGTTGAACCCCGGACCTCCAGCACATAAGTCTGACACCTTACCCATTAACCGCCAGGTCACCACGATCTTAATTGATCACTCATATGAAGCAGACGAGTTCCACACATACATCACAGACTTTTCCTTAAAATATGAATTTAGAATTACCCAGGGGACTGGACGACCCCTATATAGCTCAGTGGTTAGAGCATTGGCGTATTAAGCCAAAAGTCACGGGTTCAATTCCCGTGTCTAAGTGCCCAAGAAACAACCCAAACATAACCTAACAACTAATGTTCTTGTATCACTTACCTGCATCGTAAATATATGTGGTGATTGACGATACCTTGATTTGCGAATATCTTCATTTACGGTTGGGCGAGGAAGATATAAAAATAACTTTAATTTTCAAAGCTATAATCAATTATTTAATTTATTTTTACAATATCTAGGTTGCTGATTCAAGGGCTGTAAGCTTTATTTCTACTGTTCCTTTTAAAAAATGTTAAAGTTTTTAATGAATACTGGTATTTGAATGGTCCCTTTTAACTGCATACAAAATTAAACTGTTTTCCACACTTATAAGTAGCTATTTTTGATAGTCTTAAAAATATTGGCATCCAATTTTTTCTCTAAATTACCCTTTGAAATATCATAGTTCACGATTTATTTGTTCATCTGGAGTTTCCTCTATACATTTCGACAGTATATTAATTCTCTGCCTCACCTCTAAAGTTTATTCTAACTATATTTTCTCGGAGCCCTATTATTGAATTCTCCATTTTTAGATTTGTATAGCTGTATAAGTAAATCCCTTTGCCTCCATGCCTAATTTCCGCTTTACATCCCATCCATCCAATTTTTTTTTCTTCCGAAAACAATGCTACAATCTCCGTTCCACCTTTATTTGGTAAATTTCTCAAAACTCCTTATCTGTTGCCTACGACCTTAAAGGAGTCACCTGACGAATTTAAAGATTTTAGATCACGAGACTAAGGAGATACAGTGATGAGTTAGTCGGTTAGTGAATCAGAGCTTTCATCTTTGTGTATTATCATTTAGGGTACACATATTTACTTTTTATTGATCTTTTTGTGGTATAATATATAAACAAATAAAGTTAATAAACATTTAAATAGAGCTTTATTGAAATGTTTTTAAATATTATATTTATATGTGAATCTTAGTAAAAATTATCATATTTTCATATAATTTAGTTTAGGTCTAAAAATTTACTACAATATCTAGTTTGTTTTTATAAATTCTAAAATAAATTATTTCCGTTTGAAATCCATTGATTTAGTTTTAATTTGATATAGTGTTGATGTCACTTGTAAATTAGTTGTTTTATTTAGGATTGGCCACTAAATAGGATAGTAGAATGTAGTGGGATTAGGGGGTATGATAATTAACAGTTTTATACACCTATGTCCCATGAAAATTAGATTAATTATTCGTTTCCATGTTTACATCGTGGTCATTAAACACCTGCGTCGTATTCACGGATGCATGCTGCCTCACTAATTACTGCTTTGTTGTTAAGGGAGGTTATTTGAAATCCTTCAAAAATAACTTCAAGTATTACTATTATTTTTAAATCATGCAGGAAAAAGGACAATTAATTCACACAGGAAAAAAATATTTTTTAGAAATCAAATGAAATTATTTATCTGCTAAATAAAAGTTGAATAAGTTTAGGTCCGTTTATAAAATACAAGTTTTATTGAAGTACTCAATACAACGTTTTCATTAATTAACCAATTTTCATCTCCTCAAACCCCCCCGGGGTAGAACTGGTTTTGTTTATGTGTTTTATTATTTTATCCAAGGCCACCACGGTGCGGCTAACCGTATACTTCAAAGCTCGTGAAGCCGCTCTTTCATCTTAACTTCGTCCAAGTTTAAAGAGAAGAACGATGGTGTGGGGGAGGGGAGGGAGTTCACCCCTCTAACACACATAACAACTATAACGTCCCCACAAAACCGGAGCAATTTACGAAATGGGTTTAAAACTGCTTTCCATATACACAGTGCTATTTTTTTTATATTTTTTTTTTGTAACGATGGGGAGGTAAAAGGCGATGAGCGTGTATTATTTTCACAGCTATTTGCCTAAATGGCTTCCAGAACATCGGTTACGTACTTTGGTAATAGGCTTTTAGCTTGTACCTCCTACTCCCCCCCTCCCCCTCCCATGTCCCATCCTCCCTAGAGAGTTGGACGGGGTGGGGGGTGGGGTGAGAGGACAAGCAAACTAACTTGCCCACGGCTTGCTTGATACATTGGACCAACGGTCAGTGCTTGGAAGAAAGAGGAGCGGAAAGAAAAAGAAACTAATACAGTCCTATTTTTATATGAAGGGCCTGTCAAAAAATACGAGCAATTCTTTTCTTGTGATGAAAAATGGTTATATGTTTTTATACTATGCATGTTATTGTATAGGTATTGATAATATATATCGAAATTGATAGCCATAGATTACATGATCTGAGTTATGAATAATTGAAACTACAGGGTGGGACCAAAACAATTAGACGATTAGTAACTTGAAAATAAACCCGTTAATTGAAAAGTAAACATTCACTAGCTAAATAAAGATAAACTACATATTATTCTTTTCCACTTTTTGGTAAATAGTGTCACTCAGGTGAGCTCCACCGGAGTCAGACAAACCTACACACGTTGTCTATCACTTTTATCAGAATATGTCATCTAATTGTTTCCACTCCACACTGTATGTATCTAGTAATTTTTCTGGGTATCTGATAACAGCTTTTTCAATGAAAATTGGAATATAGTGACTTTAACACTTTGTGTAACATGTCTTGTTATCCATCAAAGTTTCCACATAAGGTAAAAAAAAAGAGGTAGGAATAGAATGTACATATGTGCGTGAAGGACAGTATGTAGTCCTTCAGGAAAATAGAAGGTGGCAGAACACAATGATGAGATCTGAGTCTTGAAATTATTGTCTTCTAAAAACCAAAGTATTCCATTTGATGCTTTTGTCCGCATGCCCACCGGTGAGTGTTGTTATGGTTTATTTTAAAGGTCCAGCGTGCTAGGTCAATACCGTATGTTATTGAACAATTTGGATTCCTCCCGCAAGTTTAAAAATAAATCAGAAGATAGATTGTGGATTTCTCCTTTATCAGCGATGAATTGGCACCGCAAAATCTGGGTGTTGTGTCTGATCTACAGTTAAGATAATATGTAAGTCATTTGTTAATATAAATTTTTCTTGCTTAGAGCTGATCTGAATCACTAAAACTTTGCGTAGAGCCACTGTAAAAAGTAACTTATCCTAAAACTTGGTTCTCCATCACCCTTCATGGTTGATATTTTTGCTTAGAAACTTAACCTTACCTTTGATTATGTACAGTAGGTTGAGTCTCCGGTAATTGATGTAAATAAAACTTTAAAAAAAATCACCTTAGAAGCTAATAGTCAAAATATTGATTCACCTTAAGACTTTTTTCAAATAATTTTGTGTTTTTTCTTCTTTTTTCATTATTTAAAAAGGGAATCGTTATTTGATATTACCGAGGCACGTGTACTATGCTGCAGCTAGAATCTAAGACCGCCTAGTTTTATTGGTTATTAGTTGACCCGCTGCACTTGGTAGATATGCAGGTTGCCTGCTAGTTGCTGTATACGGCGAACTTGCCAGACTTTACTTGTCATTTTTCTTTCCAAGAGGCTGATTTGTCAAACATGGGGAGCTATACAGTATATCTGATGCCAAGCACACAAGGTAGATGCTACCATACTTAAATCACTAAATAGTTTAGTAATAGTTATATTTTACTGTGATAAATACATAATAATGGTAACTACTAGCACGGAAACTTTTAAGTAATTTTTGTTTTGTAATGTTAAACTACGTACATACATACGCATGCGCAGAAGGGAAAAAAGTAAACTTATGTTAAAAAAAATTTAGTGGTGAATTTATTGTCTTTAAGAAAACTAATATTTTTTTAAAATAAAATTTGAAAGAAGGCGCTTTATATATGTATTCATAGTATTAAATAAAACGCCTAATTATTTCAAAATATATTGAAGCTTTTAATACGTAAGTATACAAATAATTGTTTGATACAATAGTTTGTTTTTGTTGTTAACTTTAATTCACCCCAAAACAAGAATGAAGAAAATTACTTAGAATGATATTCGCATATTTTGTAGCAACTACTTCATTGGTTGTGTTATGATAGTTAATATCATTTTTTCAATTCAAATTAAATATAGAATTAAATACAAAAACATCGCTCGTATTCATGCGAAATAAGTAGTAACTTCAAAAATCCATTCAAATACGGAGAAACATTTTTTTATAGTATTGCTGGTGACGGAGAGATCGGGTTTAGAATCCTGGTAGTATTGAGTGTCGAGTAATAATTCGGGTTCATTTTCTATACAATTCTACCTTCTTATTCCCTCTTTCACTAGTGTAGTAATAATTGTGTGCATTTAAAAGGAACAGTTACTAAGACGAAATATAAAAATGATAAGATGATTTATTGGAAGAGTTTCGAGGTAGAACAGTACATAAACTATAGAGGGAAGGAAAATATCAGATATATTACTCAATCAGATAGTGAGCCTTATCAATTCAGGTCAGAATTAATCCTGAGAACGTACACCTGATAAACCACGCTTTAAAATTATTTATTTTAAAAGATTGGGATGTGGTATTTCCTATTACTCTTCATCCATGGCCGGGGATATCGTAAAGACCGTGCTAAAAGACGGGGAGAGGTGGCGGAAGAGAGACAAAGAGAGAGTAGGGTCGCTGAGCTGAGGTTAGGTCGGTGAACCAAAAGGAGAGCTTAGTGGGTGCGAAGGGTGCTACGTTGGCTAATATAGCAATAGGTCTAATAAATGTCGTTCTAAATGGGAAACTGGGGAAATGAACTGAAGTTGACTACTACATCCATCCGGATGGAAACTGTGTTTATCTCTTGTAAATATTTAAAATTTATATTATGACTGCTTGCGATAGTTTTTTAAAATTATAGCACTAAATTAAGCAAAAACTTCTTTAAAATATAATTATTTTGTATTTTAAAACTGTATAGACGTAAAGACGTGGCACTTCTTCTACACAGACATGGATAGAAAGTGTATTCATCTATTTTAAATGAAAATACTAGATATGAAAGTTTAGTAGTAACATTAAATATACAACAGTTTATTTATAAAACATTTTATAAACTAAAATTATGTATTTGTACACTAAAGTAGTGAACTGAAACTACATTACTTTGCCTTTATTTTATTACGAATGTAAGCTTGGAGCACCGTTTAGAAAATTGAAATAATTATTTTTTCGGTCGACATTGATAATATTTTATTTTATTATTAGTATTAATTTATAGGTATTGATAATATGTTTCAAAAATTGATAGCTAATGAATAAACACGTGAAAGTACATCTAATAACCTTTTCAAAATGTAAGATAAATTAATTATTTTTTATGAAATAAGAGACAAGAAATATTACATTTCATTAAGAAGCCTATCTTAAAATAAATGTATAGGCCTACATTTGAAAAATGTCATCTGGAATTAACTCTTTGTCCAAATATTTTTAAATTAATATACTGTACACCTATTGTGCTTAATGGCCTAACTTCCTCCGCCTAGTCCAAGCGTGTGGATATTTACTAAACGAACAGTGGCTAAAATCTATATATTCAGTAAATATCCTATAAATAACCTTATGGATTTAAAATAGGGTGTATGAAAATCTATCCATCTAACCACTAGGACACGACCAATTCCATCCAATTATTTGACATTTTACTAAGGATATTAAAGAGAATAAGCTTTATTTCCTTCCTATTTTATTTCGGACTTGATGTAAATAAAATCAGTTTTGATACAATTGATATATTTTACTATTATACCCACTTCGGTGAACACATGGTATAAGACATCACTCTCGCAATGGATTGTACTTCCGATAGCGGAAATATCAGGGCTCAAATACCGGTAGGATTTACTGAGAAGGTTTGCCACCCTACCTCAACGCATATTCGGGTACATTTCCTCAAAATTCAACCTTCCTCATCCGTAACACATTAGAGTAGTTAATATTTGTACAACCCGAATGGGTAGTAAGACGTGGTGCTGGATGACAAATAAATAATAATACCATACTATTCAAGGTCATTAATAACTTAATTTAACGGGTAAGTTAACTTCGGTGGATACGTGAACTAAACGTCAGGAACCCCTAGACTGATTAGACGAGGACGGATAGGTCGAGTTTAATATTTAGAACAGGTGTACCGAGGGTAATTTTCATTAACTGGTTTACTTCACTCTCTCTATTTATGTAAATCATGGTACGTGTCCTCTGAATTTTACTTTAATAATTAATACACTAGTTATACTACTATAAAATCACATTGCTGACTCCCTGACATTAATGTTTACCATTTTCTAGATGAGCTAGAAGCTTTACATTTGGCAAACCTATAGCTTGTAGCCTGTAACCGACGGGAAAGTTCCGAAAAGTTAAAAAAATTAATTTTTAACCCCCGAAAAAGATTAAAAATGGTGGAGCAACTTTAAAGTCGGTGAGGACATTTCTTTGAAGGTCTTTTATAGCTAAACGATAAGACCTACAAAAAAAATGGTTCTGAAATTACATTAGTCTACATCCACTTGCAAAGAAAATCAACCGGAGGTTTGGGGGCGTACCCCCCAATGAGCAAAGTGAGCTGTGTGTATAAAAGCGAGTATCCTGGAACCATAGTAAAATGTTGTGTCAATTATATTAATTTAAGGAGCAAAAACTGGAAGTATATTTTTATAGTAGGTACAGTGCATCCGTACTGGCGTTGATAAAGTGTAGGAAAAACCACCCTTTAACGCACTCAATCCATTATTGGATACTTAACATCCTCATCACAAGCCAACCACTTAATTTAATATTCTTTAGATTGAAAAATGTCTCCTGGACATGGGGATCGAACTCGTAACATTTGGCTCAGTACGCCAAAACCCAAGGTCCCGGGTTAAATTCCCGTGTCCAGGTATTATTTTTCAATTAAAAGAATATGATATATATATATGCGGCTATAACTTAATTATCAATTATCATGGTTTAGCTCTCCGATCACTTGAACATCTGTGTGGCTCACCTATAAAGAAATATTCCTTTCTTTTAATTTAAATATCTGGCCCCTATACTTAACTGTACTTAAAAATCCGATACCTAATCTCAGAAGGTAGCGTGTCTGTCCCAGTTTCGGTTCCCGACACGGCCGAACATATTTATCAGCGGTGAAATGTGGATTTACCCTTTCACAGTGATGATTTAATGGATGAGGACTGGATGTTGTGCCTGCTTTAGTCTTAAGTTAGATTATAAGGCATATGAAGCTATGAAATGCTTATCAAAGTGGTAGTGGAAAACATATGGTTTGAATAAAAATCGACTCTTACCACCGGCTGGAAACAGTAATGGATGTAAAACTTATAAGTTATTATTATCACAGCGTCTTACTACCCGTTCGGGTTATACGCACTTACGCTAATGTGTAATGGTAGGATGATTGCGAGATGAAATGAAGGACCTACAGTTTAACGTGGAATCCGAACCACGGTGGAGGCCTGGCATTCCCCACCTTCACAAGATGTCTTGTCAGAGGTGAAGGAAGGGTTTGGTAATCAGATAAATCTGTGCCGGGACCGAGGATTGAACCCTGGCCGCCAGCATAGAAGTCTGACACCTTACCCCTAGACCACCAAGTCACCAACTTATAGGTTAAAAGAGTACAATCACTAGCCAAGTGTTCGACCATCCTTCGCGATTTCCAAAACTTTTCTTTTACTTTGAATCATATTTTTAAATCGTATCTTTCGCATACATAATACACAAATTCCCCTCCCAATCCTCTCCCTTTTTATTTCAAAACTGCAAACATGATATTTATCCTTATTTAAATAGACTATTTTGTGGAAATGTATCTTGTACGGTGGTCTAACTATTAAAAAGTCGATGCCATCATTCATTTTACGTCCAAGCTCACCCACTCCTTTACTCTTGTATCGAAGTCATGTCCTCTACTCCCTCTCCCATTTAATTCCCCTCCTCCCTCCCACAGTTTGGTGGAATAAAGTGTGGTCCAGATGGAAGGGAGGGGAAGAAAGGGTGAGAGGTTGGATCGGCCGGTAATCCTGGGTAGATTTACCGGCGTCCCGGGTGTGATCTCACATGTCCCGGCATTACTCATATACAGAAACAAAACCCGGCCTGGCTTGAGCCCTACTGTGTGTGTGTGTGCGTGTGTGCGCGTGTATGTGTAACGCCACTGGATGCGGCGTTCCTCTTGACAGTGAACAAACGACTGGAAATGCAAAGTTTACAGTTTTGGTAGTAGTGTTCATAAATTTTTTTAATTTCTCATCTAGAGAAAACTATGTTACGTTGAAGAATTAATAGGACTACAGATTATGACGAATCTTAAAATTTCATGGCTGTACGCCCCCAAACTTTAATTGGTCTTATCTCCACAAATATCTGTGTCTCTTCATGTATATCTATGCCTTTGTAAATCTTCCTGTGACAAACGACCAAAAATAATAATCATACATAAAAAAAACTCAAGTTCAATTTTTAATATTATTCTATAATGATTGTCAAAAATTCAATTTTTTTTAATGGGCATAGCAATTTGAAACAAAATTGATATCGGGTAGTGTTTTACGTGGTAGATAAAACTGTATCCTAGTATTTTATAGAAAAATTGAACTGCGGGTAATTTATTGATGTTTTATTTGTCAAAATTGTATTATAATTTATAGCTGAAGAGTGTTTCATATGCATCTCAAAATTTCTATATTTTTAAATACAAAATTATTAAGGTGTCGTTTATTATCAATAATTTTCCAAACAATGGTTCACACCTACAATGCCATTTGTCAAAGTATAAACGACTCTTTCATATAATTTATTTTACATATATTTACACTAAACCTAATTATGCACACCTTAGTCAATGTAATGGTGTAAAGAACTATAAAAATTTGCCTAACTTAATGGGTCCACTGATCCAGGCATTGAAACGAATTGTAATCTTTAGTAAATGTGATGATATAATATTCTTAGTTTTTAAAAACTATTGAAAATTACTTCTGTGAAAAAATACATAAAACAAGTTCATAAAAAAATCCGTCCTACCTGGGATTTAAACCTAGACTCACTTACCATAGTACGTCTTTGGTAAAGTGATAATCCAACTATTGGTGCGGTAAATTAGACGCACGCCACACATCGTGGTACGTTGTTAGTATATACTGGATATCATTGCCGAGGGAACTTCTTGGATAGTATTAAAGAGCAATGTCGTCATTCTCTTGCTTCTTGTAGTCAAACTACCTTCAAATATACGACAAGTTTCGCAACGCTGGTTAGACAAGGTTGCCAGTAGCTCCTTCTTACCCCAGTACATCACTTCCAAACATAATTGAGAGTGAGGAAATTTGACAACAGTTAACTGAGAGAGAGCGAAGATAATGCTTTTCTTCGCAAGAACCACAGTTTTATCAGCAATTATATTAGGTGTAGTGGTGCTACAAACGCTTGTACAGTAGACTGTATGGATGTCACACCTCTAATTACGACGCTAATAATATTTTTATTTGAGATTCATTAATTTTAATTAAGTCTTATTTGTTATTTGTGGGTATAATATATGACAGTAGTAAGCCATGTCAATTGGAATTCAGAAATAACTCAAGGATATTTAATACTTTAAAAGGTAAATTGGTAGGAAGGGGTAGCACACCAAAATATAAATTGGTTCCGATTCTGAAAAAAAGGTGACGATTGCCAGCTTGTTACATTATCATTGGCTGAATTAAAGTATGCTTTGACTCAAGCACTCGTGGTTTTCCGAAAGTCAGGATAATCATTTGATTGTAAATATAATACTTGCTCCTCAAATGAATTAAATT
Source organism: Timema shepardi (assembly GCA_902151425.1). Classification (NCBI taxonomy): domain Eukaryota; kingdom Metazoa; phylum Arthropoda; class Insecta; order Phasmatodea; family Timematidae; genus Timema; species Timema shepardi. The sequence continues at coordinate 70,139 of CABFVX010000144.1, read as the reverse complement.
GGTTTAAATCATCAGGCCAAACTCTATTTTTAAAGCAGTAACCGAGAATCCTTTTGTCTCGCAAGCTAGGTGTAGTTCTACGAGAATCACTGTATAATCCACAATTATAATAAATCAACAAACCGTGAAATTCTGTCACGAGGAAGGTATCAAAATAATAGTTGCTTCCACTCACTGAGCCATATTATTTTTGTCCGACGTTCCACAAAAAAAACCTTATTGTGATATACAAATTATTATTGTATTTACATATTTTACTTTATACACACGTATTTCCCTCCCTTAAACAAGACATTATAAGCAGTATTATAAGTGTGTTCTTCTGTAAGTGCTCCTGATTCGTTAGTGTAGATTTTTAATGGGCGAATATAATAATAACAACAATACCCCTTTAATGATGAAGTTAATACTTCCGTCTTCATTTACACTAACCAATTCTGACGTTATTATATCAGGAATGTAAATTAGCAAATTATACACCTTAAAAATATTGTAATATATAAATAGCTATAGCTTAAATACAAGTATTATGACAATAAATAGATAGAGTTAATTAATAAGACACTTAGAAAATATACTACAGCTTATCACTCATTAGTACGAGGGATTTTTGTTTCGGGCAAACAACAATTCCCAAAACATATATCCATATTTTTTCACAGAAGTAATTTTCAATAGTTTTTAAAAACTAATAATATTATATCATCACATTTACTAAATATTACAATTCGTTTCAATGCCTGGATCAGTAGACCCATTAAGTTAGGCAATAGTTTATATTTCTTTCACCATTACATTGACTAGGGTGTGCATAGTTAGGTTTAGTGTAAATATATGTAAAATAAATTATATGAAAGAATCGTTTATACTTTCACAAATGAAGAGAATATTCGGCCTATATAAGCCTCAATGATAAAAAATGTAAATAAAAAATATAAAACATTTGTATATATATTGGGGTATTTAAAGTTCTCACGTAGAGTTACATTTCCAATCAATAAGAAATAAACAAAACTATTAAGATTATTTGATATGTTAGTTAAGTTTGTAATACCCCCCAAAAAACTGGTCAAGATAATTGAGATATGTTTGAAATATACGTGTGGGGGG
>CABFVX010000144.1:57822-68973 GCA_902151425.1 Timema shepardi | reverse complement strand
GGGGGGGGGGGGGGGGGGGGAAGGCGGTTACGGATTGTATATCACTTCGAGATACATGATGGATTGAAACACGGAGGTTCACTTTCCCCACTACTCTTTAATCTAGTCTTAGATTTTGTTATTAGGGTAATGCAAGAGAGTAGGGAAGGGTTTACATTAAACGGTACGATACAGCTATTAGGATACGGAGATGATTTGGCTTTGTTGGTAAACAGTAAGGAAGCCGTTGCGACAAATGCAGACATTTTATTAGAAGCTAGTAAGGGAGTAGGTTTAGAAGTGAACGCTGGAAATACTAAATATATGATAACACAGAGAACACAGATTGAGGGCGATGATTTAGATTTTACAACAAACAACATATAATTTGATAGGGATAATGAATTTAAATATTTAGGGAAAATTTTAACTAGCGATAACGATATTAGATTGGAAAATAGGGGGAAAAATACAGTCGGGAAATGTTTGTTATTACTCGGTCAGTACATTTTTGGCGTCTCGCCTGCTGTTAAGAAAGGTAAAACTCAGAATATTGAAAACCAAAATTATACCTGTTGTTCTCCATGTGTACGAAACTTGGCCTCTTACCTTAAATGACGAAAAGAAATTTAGAGTGTTTAAAAAAAAAGCTGCTTAGAAAGAGATTTGGTCCGAAAAATGGATGATGATATGAATAACCTGTACTCATTACCAGACATTGTTAGGGTGATAAAACCTCGCAAGTTACGGTGGGCAGGTCACGCAGCGTGAATGGAAGTATCTAGAACCGCGTTCAAGGTATTGACTGGCAAACCAAATGGGAAGACGTAGACGCAGATGGGGGGATAGCATAAGGGTATACCTTGAAAGTATAGGGTGTAATGAGATATATTGTATAGAATTAGCTCAAGATAAGATTAGATGGCGTACTTTGGTGAGTGCGGTAATGGACTTTCGAGCTCCTAATGCTATAGGGTAAATGAGTATTAAGATCAAAAGTAATTGCTTGTAGAAACTAATTTTATATAATTATTATCTAATTCTATGCATAGATTTTGAAATAAAATTCCTTTTATAAAACTACTACAAGATTAACTTTGAGAAAAGGAGAGTGAACTTAACTAAAACTAATTATATTTTAGATATGGTAGAGACATTGATTAAGTTAATTATATTTAAATTAATTCTAATTGTGTTTATCTAAATTTGTATAAGCAAACCTACTAGGAAGTTGGGTAGCACGTTTACTCCTCCCTCCTGAAGAGTTTAGATAGAATGAAACCTAGATCAGGAGATTGGGTGGTAACGATAGAGTTTCTTAAGATGCAACCATTACCTCTTTACCCAACGGCAGCAACTGTATTCTTCTTTTCATTGTAAAAGCCAAATTGTGTTAGTTCCTTTTTGTCTATTTTCTATCCACCTGTCCTGTACTTTCTTCTAAATACATATAACAAAATACCTAAAAGAACTAAAATAGGTTTTCCTTTAAGAGATATAATACGCTTAAACATGGAAACGTTCAATCAATTAGAATATTTTAAAAAAACACTATATATTAAGGTTTTTGAAATAAATATTTGTTGTATTGGAATAATTTAAGATAATTAAATGGTATAGTCTTATTATTTTTTAACTTTCTTGAAAGAATTATTTAAATATCAAAGGAATAATTTACTGAATAAAAATAAAATTGGCGTTTGGTAGTAGAGTGAAATAAGGCTTGGAGCAGAGCTTATAAAAATATCAGTCTAATGATGATAGCTGACAATATTTTTTTTTTAAATCCATATCTGAATTGTGCCTCATAAGATTAAAAAAAAAGTTTTGTTCAAAGGAAAATTCAAAGATGGTTATTATTTATCTACCACAGATTTTTAAATATCTCGTTACTTATTACAATTTTATTTTATCAGAAAGTATTTAGTATTGTTTAACTCCATTTTATTTTTCTTATCATAGCTCTAACGCCTATATAACAACTTAAATAGTCGAAGCAAATTATTTTATGAATCAATTTATTATTATTATTGAAAAATCATCATGCTCAAAATAAAATCACATTTTTATATTAAATTAAAAGCTATTCAGATTCTGGCATCAACTAATATAATAGGATTAGAACAATTTAATGAACCCTAAAATACACCTCTTATCTCTCCAAATTATCTTCTCGCGTGGACTTCATTGTGATGATCTTTTTGTTTTTAATATATCAAATAGCAAAATTTCTTGTAAATTTGCCCTTGATCATGTAGGTATTCATATCCCTTCTCAGACTTTTCATACTCCAAAATTATTTTTTCGCAATACCTCTTACACGATGAGCCAGTTTTATTCGTAACGCCAATTCTAGATTTATCGATTTCAACTTTTATCACAAAAGAAAATCTAAACTCAGAAAGTTATTTAAGGAACTTCCTTGTAACTAATTTATCCTGTAGAGATTTTGGCTCGATTATTTAAATTTACATTAATCTGATTTATTTATTTTTGATTTTTGTTTCTGATTTTTATATACTTGTGCTTTACTACTTTCTAGATATTTTGATTATTGTTATTTTTATTATTATCGTTAATATCAATTATTTCGTAACTATTTATTAATATATATCATTATTTAGCTATTATTGTTTATCTTAATTCCTCATATAGTTAGATGTATTTATAAGGTACTTGTGTACTTTTCAGTTCTGGCCTGTTAAATGACCCTATTTTTTTGTCAGCATCGCGCCTTACTTCAGACTATACTCCTATGTAATCTAATGTGTTAGGGAATATTAAAATTTAATTAATATGAAGTGCACAAGCATTTGTGTCTAAGGAGAGTGGAAAACCTTATAGTAAAAAAATCAGCACACCTGATCATAATCTAACTTCAAATAATCCTGTCATCGGCATTCATGTATATTTCAAGAGTGACTCCTTAAACCATGCAGCCACTGAAGTGGGTTCTATAATATGTCTTATTACTTTTGGCCAACACAATAATTAAAGAAATTGACATTGATCAATTATTATTATTATTATTATTATTATTATTATTATTATTACGAGTGTGCAGGTCATGTTAGGATAAGTCAAACAAAGGTAACAGAAAATATAAGGTTAATTTTTAAGGAAATCTTAACATGAAATACCTCCAGAGGCTCTACAAATGAAACAGCCTTGTAGTATCTTCTAATGAGTTTAACGAATTCATCGCGTTTATTATTTTCTGCAGCCTCTAGTTTCTAGGGTTGTTCTCGAAATGCTTCCTCTCTAATGAGCCACTGATTCCTCTCCCCGTCCTTACCCCTCCCCCCTCCCCAACCCCTCTTTATCACGCAACACACCAACTACAGTTGCTTGTCGAATTTCATCGCATTGTGTTATCTTGGGTCTGTTCTTGAGACTCGGTTCCACCGCGCTGCTTTAGAATTCAAATTTAGTTGGTGACGTTGTTTTGTCCATGTCAGGACGTTTGGCGAAAATACCAAAGGAAAAAGGATTTGTACGTGGATGGATTTCAAAATAAAAATTAAAAACAAATTCATAAGGAAAAGGGAGTCTTCTGATGAACTTAATTTATCATTTGGTTGAATGTGAAATTAAACTGGTGTGACATTACGCATAATAATGTTCTATTAATTAAGATATTGATGTAGATTTATTAAAAATGTATGCTACCTAGTTGGAAGAAACACGTACTAAGTCATAAGTCTCGTTTGGTTTGGTTTGGTTTACCAGTTATTGGGAGGACGGAGCTCGAATTCCATCCGGTGCTAATCAAATAATGTTTTTAAATGTTTTTCCCACTGTCCTTCTATGTCAATATTGTTACAGTTCCTTAAATTATATATTCTTTATCCCTACGTTGGAGGTTTAAATATCCTAATAACACAGATGGGTAGTAATATTCAGTTAAAATTAAATATAAAATTAATGATTAAATAATATATATTTAGCCTAAAAACCACATTGAAGCTTCTTTACGCTATAATATGTTTAGTTTATGTTTATCTAACCGGAATAAGATATTTCATATCCTATAAGGAATACAAAAATATTAAACTTTGGTAATTTAATTATGTATTCCGGGAAAAATATCGGTTCTTATCACTCTTTTTAAAACTTGAAATTTATCAAAATTTATAAGAGAAAAAAAAACACATCACTTGAATATTCTTAAAATGGTTAATCAACGTTAGTGAGATTTAGTCTTTCTAGGGTACTTCTATGTTTTAATCGGATATAAATTTATTTAAATTATTTGTTAAATGCATATATATATATATATATATATATAATTTAAAACATTAAAACATTTACGGGCAAGCTAGAAACTTTCAATGAATATAAATTTCTCAAAATGAATTATATCCACGTTACAATTCCCATTATTTACGACAGAACGTTGCCATATTTATCTTTCCTGATTGGAACAGCTTCCTTTCCCAACTTGGCTTCCCGATGAAATCACTCTAGAAATTACAAAAAAGACCATTAATTACATTCTACACACATACACAAACGAAAAAAAAACCATTGATGTGATGTTTTCAATCAGGGAATGATTTATATTTTTCAATCACATTTCCTGTACGTTACCTTGTGGTAACGGTACATCGCCCATGGCAATTTCTTTCTATTGCACCCATCGCGTGAGTAGACAAATAAATACTGAATATTATTTACTGGCTGGAAATAATGTATTTTAATTTAAACTACTAAAATAACTGTTTGCAACAGCAGACACACGCAAAGAGGCGGCTTTCTAGTACCTTAGTTCTCCTAATCTCCCTTCATACCAATGCTAGTACATTTCCTCTAAATTTTACCTTCTTCATATTTACTCTATTTGTGTAGTAATGGAAATGTCCCAGACAGGTATTAGAACTCAAAACAGCTATGACTATTACATTAAGGATAAATAAAAGGAATCTAGCACATATATGCTAAATAAAAATAATTAAGTAGGCCGCATGTTTTAAGGCGTCACTCGCGCAATAGACTAGACTGGTAATGACAGGGAGATTGGGGGTCAAATCTCAGTCAGTTGTACTGTAGTTGGTTTTTCCTAAATGTTTTTCCCCTATTCCTCAACACAAATGCGGGTACACTTACTATAAATTAAACTCCTCATTCATAACTTAATAGCGCATTTATTACATATGCATACAACCTGAACAGTTAGTAAGACGTAAGTCTATATAAAAAAAAAGAACGATGAAGGTCTCTTTTTAAATCAAAAGCGGAGTCAAATATTAGGTTTTGTTGTTTTCACATAACCCTAATTTGGATTTTTAATTAATCCATTAAGTTCATTTAGACAAAAATAAAAATATACCGAAATAAACAAAGAACATTCATTATTTTGAAGTGACTTATCTTAATTTATCTATGTTTAATTTATAGATGTAATTGAATTATTTCCGGTGTTAAAATAGTATTCATTTGTAGTTATAAAAATGATTGTATGTTGAAAATATCATTTTCATTGAGGTATTTCAAATTTGTTTATAAAATAATAAAGTTTTTTCCTCTTTCGGGATTTTTCAAAGACGTGAAGGTTTTTATGGGGGTAGAAGTCGAAGCGAATGATATTTGAGCTTTCAACTTTGACATTTCAAAGTTTCGCACACCCTTATAGAATTAAACATTGAAAAAAATTAATATATGAATATAATACAAGCTTAAAAATATATTATGTGCTGGCCTGTTTTATTTGCTATAGGTGGTACCTATTTAAAATCTATTTAATATACATATTTATAAATGCCATTATTTATTTGGCAAAGGTAATTGAACACAGTTTTTAATTAATATTGTAATAGGATATAACTCCATTTAATAATATTGAATTTATTACACGATATTATGACAGTGAATATTTCAATATTTATATCTGAATTTGTTGATGAAAGGGCCTAACTAAAATATGTGTTCCCTATTCTTTATTAATAACTAGATATTAAGAAAAATAAATTTCAATTTAAAGGGAATTTAATTTGGACAAGTTGTACTAGATTGAAGTGAAAGAAACATAAATATGTAATATAATAATTATATATATGCACAGTATTTAAATGATATATGTAAAAGAGTTGGTAGTAATAATTATAAGTTTTGATATATTTGAATTATGAATATGTTTAAATTGTAACAAATATCTTAAAATTAGGTACATTTTAATAATAGACATTTGAATCAATTAAATTAAAACTATGTGCTTAAGTGAGTATCCCATGTCGTGTTATTAAGGAAGCTAATAAGAGGATTACAAATCACGTGAATATATGAAGTGAAATAAGAACATTCTGGAAAAAATATAATATGAAGTCAAAGATATTATAAATATAAGAATGTATTTTGTATTGTGATATTGTGCAAATGAGATAGTAGATAGATGTATTTTGAATGTATTTATTCATGATAATTTAATTTAAATAAAATGAATTAAATGGGATTGAAAATAGAATGACAATAAAGGAAATTAAAAAAAAGTTTAAGTCGTCTCGACACTGGCCCGAACAGGTCATTAACTACTATGGAAGGATGGGCGGGTGCGGACAGGAATGAAGGTTTAGTTTTATTTTGCTATGTTGAGGGAGTTTTTTTAAGGTATTAATGAGTATTTGATTTTCAAAAATATTTTGTTCACTTAATACAGGTTTATTGTTTAATAAGGTGGTTTGAATAAATATATTTTCGACTGTGTTCATTGTTGTACCTTTTGAGGTGTTGTAAATTAGTTTCATGTTTTTGTTCATTGGGTTTTGTTGATGTCTTGACTGTTTAAGGTGTTCAGAAAATTTTGATTTATTTCTATCATATTTGAAATCACTTATGTAGTAAGAAAATCTAGTAAACATTTGGCGTCCAGTATTCCTATGTTTACACTGTTACAGTCAAAGGTGAGTTGATATTCTTAAACGTTCCTTATTAAACATTTTAAAGATATATGGAGATATAAAATGTAATTTAAGGAAAACAGTGTAAGCAAACAGCAATTATATAGCAAGCACATTTTTCCCATGATCCAATATTTTTCTTAGGTCACTATTTACCACGTCCGTAGCTTACGATTGCGTAACGCACAGAGTCAAGCTGTAATTCATTGTCTATTAAATTTGTTTGAGAAACTCGTTTCAAACTGAGCGCTACCTGTTGACGACAGCTTGAAAATTAGCACTGCTTGCTTCTCGTCAGGGGGGCTTTCAACCCGACGTGATTCTCTCTAACTCACCTCACCCCTTCCTATACCAGTCTTTATCCTACATGCTCCATTTTACAGTCTACAAATATCACTCAGTTTTGCTTTAGTAACACTAAAATAAAACAACTCTCGTTTAACCTCTTATTCGTGGAGGTATCGCATAAGATATCAATCTGATACTTATGAATATATCGTGTTTTGATTCCCGGATGCCTATTGTAAGACCTCAGCTGAAACTAATTTTTATTTTTCTAAATTTTTTTTTTTTTTAACTTTTTCCCAACGAGAACACATGACAGCTTTTTTTAAAGATATTTCCTTACTCATCCCTACTTCATTATAATAGCTATACGGATAGCTCGAATGGGTAGTAAGACACTTTACACCCTCTTACCCTCTCTTAATCCCTACAAAATCAATCGATGGACTTTAATATATATATATATAAAAGTTTGTACTAGTCTATGAAAAATAGTCAAAGCGTATTCGTAGATCCATCATAATAGGGGTCACGCTGTATATGTAGTATGACTTAAACATTATTAGATAGCCATTAATGTGGGGGTCAAGTTTTGATCCCCTTAAGAATACGTTTGAGAGTGTTTTCCAACATTTTGTTTATCCCTGGGGTAATTCTATTTTCCTACACATTGATGCTGGCGAACGTCTTATAAAACCAGAAACTTCTTCATCCTAATCCCTTAGGTTAAGCCACAAATAGTCTTGGTTTTAAACGTAGTAGTTGTAGTAGTAGTAGTAGTAGTAGTAGTAGTTAGTTGCTTGAAACTCCATTAAAATAGTTAATTTAACATATTAATACATTGCATATTGTTTCCAAATTTGGTATTTTGATTAACTGTTAGTATCAAGATAACAGGTTTGTGCTACTAATAATTGTATTCGATATATTTAGGGTGACCTGGCGGTCTAGGGGTAAGGTGTCAGCCTTCTGTGCTGGCGGCCGGGGTTCCATCCTTGGTCTGGGCACAGATTTATCTGATTATCAAACCCTTCCTTCACCTCTGACAAGACATCTTGTGAATGTGGGGAATGCCAGGCCTCCACCATGGTTCGGATTCCACGTTAAACTGTAGGTCCTCCATTTCATCTCACAGTCACCCTACCATTACACATTAGCGTAAGTGCGTATAACCCGAACGGGTAGTAAGACGCGGTGCTAATAATAATAATAATGATATATTTAGTTTTAAATTGAAACTAACACCTTAATACTAATTCTGATTTACTATTTTTCAATCGGAGTAAAACAAGACATTTTGATGATGCGGCTGTGTTGAGCATTTCATATTAAATATCATGAAAAATGTCATACGTTATTTTATAAATAAGATGACGGGGAATTTTTCTTTCAAATTTTCTTATTTATATCTATTGTGTACCAAAATGGTTAAGTTAATATAGTATAATCTTATTTTTGTTTAAATATCATAACATAGTGCATATTGAGTATATCTAATAGTGTTTGCATTAAAAATTATATTTTATAAAATGTGAAACACAGACATTTGTTTATATTACATTAATAAATAAAATATTCCACATTAAATTTATTCTGTCTTTAATTTTAATATTAGTAATGTTTAAATGAGTTATTTAACGCTAATTTTTTAAACACACAGGTTATATAATAAAACGACATAAAGTTATCTTAATCTACATAAGTACACACTCAACTGGTGGATGTCAAAAACTATTTAATATAAAAAATTGTTCTTGATTATCCAATCCATTATTCTTTAAAAGATGATAATGAAATTATTATAAAATATGGTAAATAAGGAACTCAGTATAATAATCATTATGTATTATATTTTCTATGTTTAACTAAATAGTGTCGATTAAAATACTTCTTTACACCTAAGACTTAACTAAACTTTAATAAAAAAAAACACTTCTAAAAACTGCATTTAGTGAATGTGTATAGCAGACCTCTTAAGCATAATCATGCCAACGTAAATATTTTTAAATATGGTTTAATTTACAGTGAAAATTGACTACGCAAAGTTGTTTGAAAATAGTATCACTTGTAAACAAATGGCAATGAAATGCTTATAAAATTTAGCAAATTAGCATAAAATACCTAAGATAAAGTTTAAAAAAATTTTTGCTTTCAATGAGATTATCTTATTTTAAAGAGTCTAAGCTTATTTTAAAGAGTCTAAGCTTATTTCATTGTCATATATAAACACTATTATACTTTACTAACTTTGATGCCAGATTTAAAAATTCATTTTAAATGAATTTTATAAATGGGTCATATGTTTTAAGGTGTTAGCCTCGCAATAAATTGGATTATTGTCGACAGGAGCTCAAGGTTTAAATATTGGCTATGTGCACCAGGGGTATAGGGGGGAAAGGGGGGAGGGAGAATTTCTGTATAATCTCTAGATTAAGCTATGCAGTTATATTTTGGATAACAGTTTTTAAATAAATATTTTTTTAAATATTAATCAAATATAAACTATTTATAAAGATTTTTAATTCAATAAATATATTTATTTTCATCATTACACATGCAGGTTTATGTTTAAAACAAATAATGTAACATTATCTATTCACATATGACTAGTCATAAAAGTACCACCAAACTAAAGCGTCACACTCGCAATGGACTAGACTGCCAACGACGAGGATATTAGGGTTCGGTTCCCGGTTGGAATTGCCATGGGTTGTTTTCCCTTAATGGTCTTACTTTACCTTTACTAAAATTAAGGTAAACTTTCTATAAATTCGATGCTCCTTTTTCCTTACTGACTATTGTACTCAGTACATATACTCACGACTCTAATGGGTATTACGACGTGCTAATAAAAAATAATATGTACCACCAAACAGCTACACAAGATAACTATTAAGAATGTCCGGATATTAAAATTATCTCAAAAAAAAGTTGATAAAAAATAAATATTATATTTTCCATTCAAATCTCCAAAACAAAGCAATAGTTTTGGCTAGTCATATTTTAAAATTAATAGTGTCTTTTAATTTCATTAATTTTCTTTTACTGGTGATCGACACCTTCCAACGTCACATGTAACAAACTCAGACACCACTATTTATCTGACAAACATTTTCTCCCAATAAAGAAATGGAAAGATTGTACAAGGTAACATGTTTGTTAAAAGAACCATAAATAATTCAGATAGTACAGTTTCTGTACTTTATAAAGTGGATTCATTATTTGTAATATTGGTAATATTTAGGAATAAAGTTATATATAGTATACAATAATATCTAATAATATGAGAATTATTGATACATTTGTCCATAGATTTAAATCAAATGTTCTTCTCATTGCGTATTATATCAATTAGGGGTACACGCATTTATATTAATTAATCTAACAGGGTAAGAATAAATAAGGAATATTTTTAGATTAAATGTATTTGCGAGGTATATTGGGGAAACATTTAGAAAAATAAGCACCCTCTATATTCATTGTCCAGGGTTCAAATATATGTAAAAATATTAACAAACATGCACTAAAATTACTGTACAAATTTAATCCAATTCAAAGACAAATCATTGTTGGTAATGAATACATTGGCCTGAGAATTTGACCTTAGGTTTTTATGAAAAAAATTATACCGTAGAACCAACTTTGGTGGCCACATGGTCTAACGCGCTACTCTCGTGTTAAACTAGACTGCTGAGGGCCGTGAGAGTGCGGTTCAATCCGGGTTGGGTGAATTTTCCATAAGGGTTTGCCACTCTGCCTCAATGCAAATTGGGGTGCACTGCCTTTAAATTAAACCTTCATAATCCCTAACACTTTAGTGTAATTAGTACACAAACGTACAAACCGAACGGGTAGTGTGACGTAATGCTATACCGTAAATATTATCGTGTGAATCACATTCATCTTTTGATCCGGTATTGCATCTCATTGCACTAAACGGCACCAAACAGTAAATAGGACAGTAGGAAGGAATGGAAAGTAAGGGGGGGGGGGG
>CABFVX010000144.1:42421-57815 GCA_902151425.1 Timema shepardi | reverse complement strand
GGGGGGGGGGGGGTAGGATGGGTTGAAGGGGACCTCGGGCCATACCGATATAGGAACACGACAAGGGACCCGATAATGCAGTGTTTGCACGACAAGATTGCTAATTACTCAGATGTGTTGACAACGCTTCAAGGGGTGATGGAGACTTTAACCTTCCACCTATTACAGCCCCTTCCGTTCCTAGCTATCTCTCCATCCCCCTATTATAGGACACTAACTACAACCTAACCTTCACGGTTTACTTAGGGGTGTAACATATGTAGTATTGAAGTAATCATATAGTGCGTCCCACTCTTTACTGATAGCTATATGGATCTTATTAGGCGCATAGTAACCGGAGCTTAACCGTTAAAGATAGGTCGACTATTAAGCAATATTTTCCTTTCACTTCGTCAGACTTCTGACTGGTTTGATGTATTCCACCATTTCTTTCTAACCTGAATCAATCTCTTAGTCTCTTGATAATTATCATTTTAGCCCATAAACTCAATTATCTTCTTCACAAATTCTAATATGTTATATGCTTTAAATTGAGAAATAACACATAGACACGTGAATCAAACCCGGAACCTTTGGCTCATTACGCTGATGCTCTAACCACTGAGCTATACAGCAATCGTCCCGTGCCCAGGTTCATTTTTCACTCATATTTTAAAGCATTCTCTGTAATGGACTTGAAAAGATCGTCAGCAACAAATGTGTGATCAATTACGATTACAAGTTTTCAGATAAGCAGCCACCATCATCTCGATAAGGGTTTTTCATACCAACTGTACAATGATAACTGTACAACTGCGCATTTAATTATTGAATAAAAGAAAAGCTATTCTATTTGACAATTACGGTTGTGGCCACATTTAAATATAATATTTTATAAAACTATTATATAATGACACCTGGACATGGAAATCGAACCCTTGACTTTTGGTGTATTAATTCAAAGGTCCCGGGTTAGATTCCCATGTTCAGGTATTATTTTTCAATTTAAATAATATGATATTTAGATGCCACTATATCTGTAATTATCAAATATAATAGTGTTACTATTTAATCCATTTGATATTCAACCTTTCATTGTATCTTCCATTAACAAATTAACCAATCTTATACTGTAATACTAAAAATGTGCCCCACAATCATAGCTCCCATTTCTATAAGATTTCTCTACTGACTTCTTCATTTCTTCTCATTTATAGAATCTGATCATTTCACATTTTATAAGTCTACCTAAAATTTAACATCCTTCTGTAGCACCATATTTAAAATTAATCTACGTTCTACAAGTTTGACACATTGTATTAAACAAATTGAGTAAATTTAGTAATTTGAGTAATTTTTCAACACAATGAAATAAAAAAAAATCTAAAAGATCTATTGTTTCATGTTAGTTTAGTTTAAATGTTTAAGGAGTTATGTTGGTTTTTCTAAAAATTTTAACTTCGTGCATAGGTTAATCATTTCAGAACATAATTCATGACTATTAGTACAGGTTCTAATAATATTAATGAATCTTTCCTCCAATTAAATGAGAATTATGACGTGTTTTATTTGAAACCTAGTAAAACTGGGATTTATTCACACACACAAAAACACACACACATATATATATGTGTGTGTTTTTGTGTGTGAATATATATATATTCGGATTTGGAATAGAATTGCCTATTTAAAACAGTTTTTTGTTGTTTTATTACATTCGGTAGATAAATCCCCCAATAGATTATTTTATAAAAACCAAAATATAATTTTTTAAATCTGAATAATTGTAATGCTGCTGAGAACAAAAATATCTGCACTAATCACGAAACTTATAGATAGAAAGTAATGGGCAGCGTACTGAAATATAATAGTGAGAAGTCCTATATATTTAACTATAGACAATCTATTATTGATTGATTTTTGGACGTTAAGGGCTATTGCCACTGCTTATCATTAAGTAATTTAGAATTAAATTCTCAGCAGGAGCACAAGTTTAATGGAATTAATTATGATAGGGTTACTTGATTCCAAAAACATGAATATGTATTTCCATGAAACATATCTATGTGTGTGAGTATGTAAGTGTGTGTATGTGAGAGTGTGTGTGTTTGTGAGATTAAATAATACCTTATTTATTTATTAGTACCTTAATCAAATCATTTATCAAGGGGGGCATATTCTGAAGCGTTAGAAATTATCACAGACGTTTAGTCGATTCACAGTATTCACATTTGTATTTATTTAAGATAATAATTTAATCTCAAATTAATTTAATAGCACCAGAAACCCACTTCTGCAGTCACTTGTTATCAAGAATCACTCTCACAATTGACAAGGCTACCAATGAAGGAGAGCTTGGGGTTCGAATCTCCATTAGATGCACTGGGGATGATTTTACCATAGTTGGTTTTCGACTCTCCTTCAAAGTAAATATGGGCACACTTCCTATAAATTAAATCGTCATCATGCTTAACTAATTATCATAATTAGTACATAGGCGTATGACCTAAACAGGTAGTACCAGGTGTTTTTAAAAAATAACCGACGAGTAAAAGTTTAATACTCACGTGACAGACTGTTATTTGTCACGCAGGAACTCCGACTTCTGAACCACGTATATATAAATCGCTGGATATTATAAGAGAAAAAGCTTCTCTCCGAAAAATGTATCATGAGCCAACTTGAAGGTGGTCCATTTCCCCTTAATTTTAAATTTCTCTTGACCAATTAGTGAGGAGAAGATCCTTCAAGTAGGGCTAATTGGCAACTCTCCACTATAAAGGAGGCTTGGTCAGCATTTAACTTCATTCAATATGGCGTGCGCAAGCAGGAATCCATTACTTAGCTTACCGGTGATCAATTTCAACATGAATGCATAGTTACGACACACAACTTAGCTGGGTATGCGAGAGAATAGCTGAAACTAGTCAGAGAGCGCTACAACTTTTACGAAAACTAATTTATAATAAATTAACACCCCCTGTTCACCAAAGATCGTAGCGATGTAATTCTTATATTTTATAGCTTAGTTAAAAATATATATATATGTGTGTGTGTGTGTGTGAAAAACTCATATGGACAGAGTCAGTAATGGATGGGTGTTGAAAGAGTTCGGTTTGAAAGGGAATCCAATGGGTCAATGTGAAAGAAACGTCTTACGTTGTTTTGGACATGTTGAGAGGATGAGTGTGGATTAAAATAAAGGAGTAGGCCATATAAGACGTGACTGAATGTTGTAGATGATTGTGTGAAAAAGAGAAACATTAAGAGTTTTAAGAATAAAAGAGCATGTGTGACTTGGCTTATGGTTGTTTTTGAAGCGAAGGGAGTATTCGAGGATAAGGGCATGTGAATAAAGGGAAGATGGATTAAGTACAGAGTTGTTTTTAGCTACATGCATAGTTTCTTGCCTATATCGTAAGGGGATGCTATGATTAGGCATATATATATATACATTTATATATAAACTTATTTTTTATATATATTTATATATATAAGTATATATGTATACTTATATATATATTATATATTAATTTATATATAATTATATATATATATGTATGTAAAAGCTTTATATTTGTAATAGTCCTACGACTTTTCAATGATAAGCTATTTCTTATCTTGAAAAAATTGTGTGGATATGATCAAAAAGGGAGATATCCACCTAAGTAAGGTATCTTTTAACTCATTTTCCCATTAAAATAAGGTTTCTTGTAATGTATAGATACGAATTTTAATATTAATCTTAGGAATCTTGAGAAAATCAGGTTTTTCTCTTTTCGCTCATAAATAAAACTCCCCCTAATTTTAGAGTAAAATTTCATATAAGACTTCGGGGAAAATCTTATGAGAACCCTTGATACTAAATTCTATCCGGATGCTACTAAATAGGTTTAACTTTAGGCTGATATACAAACTGCATCTATAAACCCCACTTTTTCCTGTTTAGTGGTTCATGAAATGTCAACATTCAACAAAAATCTTGAGATAGATATTTAGGATGATCACAATACAATAAAAAAAATATTATAAGTCCAAGGGGTATTTAAAAAAAATTGAAATATATAAATTTGAATTAACCATTTTTATGAACGTCTAGCCATCTAGTACACAATAAATTAATAACACCAAAATTTTCTACATTTATACAATATATTTTACGATTATATCTACATATATATGTATACATATACATATTATATTATATATGTTAAATAGAATGTTTCAGAGCAAGCATGCAATATTAAACAGGACAAATAGAAGTATCTACCGAACATTTTTAGATAAAGACGTGTGATCTGCGAAGCCAGCTAAGGGGATATGGGCCTAAACATGTGGGGGAGAACCTGAAGTATATTTCTTATGGGAATATATCAAATCACTTGTGCATGAGACCCCTAGTGGAGACCAACTTGGAATTGGTTGCCCGGATTGTCGTCACCTGAGCTGTTACTCGTAACACGCAAGGGATATTTGAACTAGTGCGTCAGAATATCGTACGCAGATGTCATGCTTGCATTGTTTTGGTGGCGATCACTTTGAGCAGCTGTTGTCAGGTACGAAATGGCAGTTTTACTCCGGTCTGTCATATATGGTGTACTGTACAGTACTACCGGTACGTAATGCTACAATTAAATGTAAATAAGAATCAAATAGCAGAAGCTATTATTTATACTTTTAGAGAGGAGTTCTCCATCTAGATATCATATACTGAAAAATTGAAAAATGAAACCTGGACACGGGATCTTTGGCTTAGTACGCCAATTCTCTACCACTGAGCTATCCAGGAGTCGTCCCGTGCTCAGGGTAATTCTTCCCTCATATTTTAAGGCAGAGTTTATGATGGACGTGCGGAAATCGTTGGCTTTATTTATGAGCAATCAGATAACGCAGCCATATTAGATTCGGTAGTTGGCTTATTACTGCATAATAGCTTCGGCTATTTGATTCTTAATATACAATCCTGTACAATTATAATAATATTTGTTTAAATGGCAATAATAATCCTACTACCGAGTCGAAGATGGTTGCGTTATCTGATATCTAGGGAATAAAGTTGACTTCCAAGAAGGTTAACAGGGTGGTCGGCTCCTATAAGACTAGGAAGAGGATTGACTTACCAGAATATTAGGAGGGTGATTGGGTTCTAAAGGATTAGGAAAGAGATTGACTTCCAATAATGTTAGGAGGGTGACTGGGA
This sequence comes from Timema shepardi, assembly GCA_902151425.1. Taxonomy (NCBI): domain Eukaryota; kingdom Metazoa; phylum Arthropoda; class Insecta; order Phasmatodea; family Timematidae; genus Timema; species Timema shepardi. The sequence continues at coordinate 52,636 of CABFVX010000144.1, read as the reverse complement.
TTTAAAGGACTAGGAAGGGGATTGACCTACCAGAATGTTAGGAGAGTTGTTGGGTTCTAAAGGACTAGGAATGGGATTGACTTACCAGTAGACTATGAGAGTGATTGGGTTCTAAAGGATTAGGAAAGAGATTGACTTCCAATAATGTTAGGAGGGTGACTGGGTTCTAAAGGACTAGGAATGGGATTGACTTACCAGAAGGCTAGGTGAGTGATTGGGTTCTAAAGGACTAAGAAGGGGATCTAACTTACAAAAAGTTTAGGGGGATGATTGGCTTTTAAAGGACTAGGATGGAGATTGACATACCAGAAGGCTAAGAGGTTTGTTGGCTTCCAAGATGACTAAAAAGGGGGTTGACCTCTCATACAATCACGAGGGAAATTTTTACTATAGGATTTTAGAAGTAGATGGAGATCTTGACTTAATTCTATTTTCATAAGTGGTAGTATTTTCTTGCCAACAACTAACGACCTAAGAAAAGTTAAAAGGAGATTGCAATTTTTCTAATAATTCAAGATGAAATATTAAAAATGACAAGGTTGATAAATAATTAGTCTCGTCCATATAGAATGGTAGCACGGTGTTAATTTTGGTGATATTTTCTGGTCATTTTTTGTTCAAGTTTGGCTATTTATATTTTTTCTAGCCTGTGTAGATTCATACTTATGTATAGGTTAGAAAACCATGAACAGCTAATATTCTAAACAATTTACACACTTACTCATTGGCATTAGGAAACCGAAAGCTAATGGCCGCACACATACCACATATTCCTATTTTAAGCTGGTTTTATCCTGTCACCCTTACTACACCCTATTTCTTTCAGGTACATTCTAATGTTATCTTCCTATCTGCGTCTATGTCTTCCCAATAGATTCCTCCAATCATGTTTGCCCTGGACAAGGTTCTAGATTCTCCCATTCACGCCGTATTTCTTACCCACCGTAATCCACGAGACTTTATAATCCTAACAATGTATTGTAATAAGTAAGGGGTATGTAACTCATCATTACGTAGCCTCCTCCACTCCCCAGAATACTCATCGCTTTTTAGGCCAAATATCTTCCTAAGCACTTTGTTTTCGAACACCCTAAATTTTTGTTCATCGTGTAAGATAGGAGAGACCTCTTTCAAGCCCATAGAGAACAACCGGTGAAACTATAGTTTTTTAAATTATGTGTTTTACATTCCTTGACAGAGTGTGAAATGTCAACAACTTACTGACCTAGTAATAGCTTGCATTTCCGGACACTATTATTTTCCTAGTTTTCACTCAAATATTGTTATTGCCAGTTAAAATTGTTAATAAAATAATATTAAAGTTTGTTAACCATGTAAAATGTTTTTCAACCCATGTTTAGTCCCTTTATACACGTCAGTCCTCTCGTATTGACATACGTATCTCTCTGTATGTCTGTCTGTCTATCTGTCCCATCACATCTATCGAAGCGAGGGTAGTCCATCCAGGTTGCTGATACAGAGATATTGCATTCAGAGTTTTGGTCGGACTACATGATTTTATATTAATTACTTTCGTTCGTAGGATTTCTCTCAGCTGTGTTATACCTCATATTCTCTCCGTCCTATTCTCTATCTCTGTCTCTTTCCTCTACTTTTCAGTCGGTCACATTTTACCCTCGTGCTCTCTTATTTGTTTGCTTGTTTCATGGCTACCCAGCCAATATACCGGGCTGTCTAGCCCACATTGCTTCACGGTCCTCTCTAGTGAAGGAGGTTTGGGGAGAGAGAGAGGGGCTAATTTATTGGCCTAGAAAATAATGAGACAGTTCTCCACATATGTGTATGCGTGTGTGTGTTCGCGGATGGGAAACAGGACAAAAATAATCCACAGATAGAATGAACCTTATTATCTATTCCTCTCATTATTATACGGTTTATATGACCCTCATTACTTTTATGTTCCGTTTTATTTTTATTTTTTTATTTAAATTTTACAATATGTGCTCATTTATATGTGTACATTGTAGTTAAGTGTACGTGCTAAGTGTAATAACTCACGTGAGAGGGCATGTAGACTAACCATCGAGCTTATTTTATTCTTGTTATCAGGTAACGGGAAGGCAGAAGTTCAATTTCTGGAAGGGTAAACTGTGGGTTTTTATTTATTTTTTTATATTCTCTGCTCAGTCTCCATGAAATTTAGGGTACATTTCTACTAAATCATATCTTCCACATCTCTACCAGTTTACTCTAATTGATAAAAGATACCCAAAAAATACGTAGTATGTTTTTTCCCCTACGGCTAATAATTTTTTTTCGTGCTATGCGCTCATATACGACGTGAAGGTATACAGGTATGTATATAAATAAGGGTTATATATACAACTATACAACCCGTGTACTATATATAAATAGCACAAATATGGATTATATTATTATTATACAGCACGTGTACTATGTATAAATAGCACAAATATGGATTATATTATTATTATACAGCACGTGTACTATGTATAAATAGCACAAATATGGGTTGTATATATACTTATACAACCCGTGTACTGTATATGATTGCGTAAAACCTGAACTAGATATATACATGTGTAGAATCCGTATGAGTTATCATAAGTGGTGGAAGAAAAATGATAGTTTATTTTTTGTCTATATCTTTTTAAGAATGGTTTGGAGTGTGAGTTAACCACATATTAACACCCATCTAATATGATCGCTTATTTAACACAAATAGTGTTGATAGAGTTTAGAGAAAATATACCCGAATTAGCGTGTAAGGTGAATAAACCATTCTCCATTACATTCGGTTGGGTCTTGAACACAAAAACTACCCGTCACCATCATTTCAATTTATTGCGATAGTGACGCCTTAGACCTTGTTACCATAGAGGCAAGTAGCTTTGTAGGAATAAAGGGCGTGTGTGAGTGTGTGTGTGTGTGTGTGTATGTGTGTGTGTGTGGGTGGGTGTGCCTACCATATCCGGGAAGATTTGAGAAAAAAATCACAAAGGTTCGTTTTTAGTTCTTAGATTTTTCGGAAAAGTATTTAGAAGAACCATTCCAACGTGTAAACCTGTCTTAAAATTGATCACAGAACTTATAATATAAATATTCAATTATTATATATTATGCTAAGGATTGAGGATATATTCAGGTACATTTCATATATCAGTTATTTCCCACCTACAATTCCAATTGTTCTCTGTTCGCAGCAATGAGCTACTCCTTAGAAGTAATTTAATAATAAAATTGTAATATTACTTAGATTGATTTGTCTGAAAGGTAACGTGTTTAAGCCTAGAATATTAAGAATAACTTTTCTTGGATTCTAATAAATAACAAATTTTGTGTTGAAAGCACAAATAAGACCCAATAATAATAATAATAATAATAATAATAATAATAATGGTAATAGTAATAATAATAATAATTATTATTATTATAACAAACAAACCATTATATCAAAAATCAATAGATTAAATGAATTAAAATATAATATATACTTCAGATATAATTCACAGGAATTTTAAAACCCATATAATAATTAAAATATAATATTATTATTTACAATACATATATATTGTAATTATTCATCGTTGATTACACTGTAATTATATTGTTATTTTAGTATTCGAGCCTGAGTTCCCAATTACAGATATGATTATGGGTCTGATAATAATTTGTCCACCGTAGTTACTCAAGAGAGATATTGGGTTGATCAATTTAACAGCGCGTTAAATGTACAGAATCAAATATCAACGGTCATGTCAGAGCGAAAAGCACCAATCCCCAGGGTAAAATAATGTATCCTGTTAGGAGTCTAATAAATTTTGTTTGGGAATTCATGGCCAAAAAAAGAGAGGAGACAATTGTACAAACTTTCTATTATATACTTAGTGTATCATAGTTTGCAACAAAATGTACAAAAATATAGTTTCACTAGCAGTCCCGCATTGCTCGTAACCCATTGTGGTATAATAATTATATAAGCTCCTTCTCCCCCCTTCCCTCACGCTGCCCGTTACCACCGTGGTATAATTATTATATAAATACTCTTTATTTCCTATCCCGTGGGAATTTCAAAAAATCCGGCCTTATTCCTTGTCTACATCATAAAGGGAACCTCTGTGCAAAATTTCAGCTTTTTATATCCAAGGATTTGGGCTTGGCGCTGATGAGTCAGGACTTTTCTTTATATATATATAGATTAAACTACACTCCAGTAAGTTTTACTCAGAAAAAATACCCATCTCATATATATATATATATATTATAATCGCGTCTTACTACCCGTTTGGTTTGTGATCTTATCATATTTTTAGTCACAATAAACATTAGTTATGAATACTTTCTAAATAAAATAGTAGATACCTTATTTTTTATTCAAGTTTAAATTTTCTCTTATTTAGAAACAAACCTCAAATATTGTATATATGTAGAAATATAAATATATTCTTATTAGAATAAAATGTAGTTCCCATATACCCATTTTGAACTAAATCTCTACATTATTAATTTAGTTTTTATCAAGTAAAATAATTTATAAATAGCAATTTTGAACACCTTAACTTGATTTATTTTCGAAAAATGTCGAATTTTTCAAAACTCTAAACGATTATTAAATTATTTTTCAGGAAACAAATTTTTTTGTTTGTTTCTTAACACTTTGTCTTACTATACGTTAGGTCTACACACCTATGTGTTAATTACGCTAGTAAATTATGGGTGAGGAAGGTTGGATTTAGAGGAAGTGTAGCCGCATTTGCATGGAGAGAGTGGGGGAAACTACTCTCAATACACCCAGCTGGAATAGAGCCACTATCTCCCTATCATAGGCATTCCAGTCTATTACTAGAGTGACACCTAGACAATGCGGCCCCCGTAGCGAGTTATATATATATATGCTTTTATTGTAAAATCTTAGAAGTCCCTTTTGAGCTAAATCCTTAGCAACACTTTAAAAATGTTCTCAATTTAAGAAAAAAAACGTAATCAATAAATTTCCCTTAGACAAACTTTTCCTTGAAAAACTGGTCTAAAGTTTTATTTGCCATGTAAAACATTCAACAGATATTAATTTAAAACAAAATTGGCTGGGCCATTTTGGAAAAATAAAACAAATTTAAATAATCATACCTCAGTAACTACCTTTAAAATACTGTTTATCCAAAAAAAATACAGTGATATTGATCAAACCAAACACTCCTTATATATATCCATACAAAATTACTGTATGGTCTAGGCTCATAATTAAACAAATATCCCGAGTCAAAGCCACCATATAACAACTAAATATAAAGTTTGATCATAATCCATAAGACTATTTCTAAACTAGGCCCCAGAGACAGACAGACATAGAGACATACATAAATGTAAAATTCACGTTTTGGGATTCGGTGTACATGGAAAGTAAAGATTCATCATAATCTTGAGGTTGAGAAATTCACGATGATAATGTTTTCTCTCATAGAGAAAGTAGCAACACAAACCATTATAACCATGAATCATTAGAAGATTTACAAAAACACAAATACAAGGGAGCCTGGTCTGATACCGACTGGACTCATTTAGTTGTGAGCTTGTACTTTATGTCAAGATCGTATAGTGTGGCTCTAGTTATGAATTCCAGCTGTGTGATATATTTTCTCCTAAATAGCTATCCTGGCCAATGAGTGTATATTTCATCTGGACTCTTACCTTCATCATCCTTACACAATCGCTGTATTTAGAGACGTAGAATGCGGACAGTTGGAAGTGGAGGCAAAAAAAAAAAAACAGAATAATGCTGAGAAAAAGATATATTAATGGTATACTAGTTCGTCCAGATTTTTTTTAGCATCGCATTTTGCTAACCATTCGGATAATACGTTTATGTACTAGTTACTCTAATGTTTTAGGCATTATGGAGGTTATATTAAAAGAAGTGTACCCGCATTTGCGTGGAGAAAGGCTGTAAAACATCTTTGGAAAAACAATCTTCAGTACACCCGACCAAAATTAGAACTTAAAACTTCCCCTTCATCGGCAATCTGGTCGACAGCGAGAGTAGCACGTTAGACTATGAGGCCACCGAAGTCCAGTTATGTTATTAGTGGTGATGCATAGGAGGCTTGATGAGTTTTTTTTTCATCGGCACATCCTAGTAACCTTTCGTGCTGGACGCATTGGTGTATGTGCTAATTAAACTAATCTGCTAAGGAATGTGAATGTAAGGTACTGAGGAAATGTACATGCATTTACGTGCAGGGAGGGTAAAAATCAATTTAGGGAAAACATCATCTCGTCATCGACTGTCCAGTCTATTTCAAGAGCGACGCCTTAGACCATTCTACCATCAAAGTGGCTTTTAGGACCAGTTTCATAGTCAGATTAAGTAAGCCTCAAGTATGGCGCTATACTAAATACAGAACGACTCCTAACTAAACTCAAATGAAATGGAAGCCGGCCAATCCCATTCCATTCCGGTCTAGGTAGGTGTCGTCCTGTATTTAGTATAGCGTCACACTTAAGGTGTACTCAGTTTGACTATTAAACTAGCCTTTGTTTTATGATAGTAGAAGTATTAAATTAGGTTATCATTAAGTTTTGTTTTTATACAATAAGTGCAGGTTAAATGATTGTAATTGTTGAGAGCGATTATAAGAAAATGGCTCCTTTTAGCAAGGTTGTATTCAGATTTGGATTTTCTGCTTTAGGTGAAGAGACTTTATAATGTTGATATAACTTCTTTTAACCTGCATCGGCGAGTACATGGTCAAAATGTAGGTCCTCTCATAGTAAACTTATGGCCTAGTCCAGTGTTTTCCAAACTTTAGCCAGTCACCCTTTTCGGGACCATGGCCTATCCAACGTAACCATTACAGCTCTTCATATAAAAAATAATATTTTATCCTCTAAAATAAAAGATGTCAACCCCAATTTTAATAAAGTCTTAACATTAAGCTAAATAAAGTCGTGATTTATGGGGGAAAAATATTTGTAAAATCAATGATTTCACGTCAAAATTAATGTTAATATACGATAATGTATATTTAGTATCGCATGCTACAACCCATTCATATTGCACGCTTATGTACTAACCAAGCTAGGGGGCTAGGTTTCATGAAGGTTTAATCTAGAGGAAGTGCACTCGCATTTGGATTGAGAGAGTTAGAAACTATTGATTAAACCCACCTATAGTACACCCGACTGTGATCGATCCAAGATCATCCCGTCATCAGCAGTATTGTCTATTTCAAGAGTAACGCCTTAGACTATGGAGCAACCAAATTGTGTTTTATCAATTTATATCTAGTAATAAAATTAAATTGTGTATCTTATAGACCCTACATCCTGTAATGCTTCGCGTACCCCTGGGGCTAGACAGACCACAATTTAGTTAACACTCTAAATCGTACAAATATATTTGATCTCATAATAATTTTTCACTAACCCATTTTAACAATATCTTTTGACACAATAATAAGTTAAATTTCTTAAATGTATCTCTCGAAGGACAAATTAAAAAATTACTATTCTTTTATCTATATCTAAAATTCATCGCAAGAGAGGTTTTAAGTTTTAATCCAATTACACCATCATAACATTATTTTCCTTTTAGTGAATGAAATGATAAAATATTATCTTTGCATCAATTTTTTTTGCTCGTAATCATATAACGATTCTCTCTTTTGGTCAAAACGCGTCTCGAAGTCTCTTTAGGATATTTCATCAAAAAGGTTAAAAAGCCAAATAACAGGAACATGATAGAAATAAATAAGATGGTTTTTGAAGGGGATACTGAAGAGAAAAAAAACTCATCGATATGGAATAAAAGAAGAAGAATCCTTCTTGAAAGAGATGGTAGAATGGGGTGGAGGAGAGGTAAGAAGGGGTCAGGAGGAATAAAACGAATGTTGAGACAAGTCGGAAATAAGCAGGAGGGAGGAAGAACCGGAAATAGCTAACAGTGACGTCAGTGAGTAGCAAGGCGGGTTCAAGAAGCAGTGAGGCACAAAAAAAAAGCTCTGCAAAAATAAAAAACGCTAGGATGAGGGGAAAATTTGAAGGGCTGGCGAGGACAGAAAATAAAAATAAAGATGATGTTTGGGTGTATGGTTTTTTAGTTTAAAAAAATCTACTTATGTTTGGTGGTTATCTTTTGATGAACAAACAAAATTTACGAAATATTAACAAAAGTTATTATAGACAATAACTGGCTATACCTATAATTTTATATTATTTGCACTATTAAGAATTAAAATATGTTTGTATTGTAAGATGTTGAGATATATAGAAAAACACTAATAAAGTCATACAATTATATAGTTTTTCTGGTATTCCATGGGTTCAAGAAGTAAACAGAAATAATTAAGTATATCTATTAATATTTTAAAGGCTGCTTACTCTTTCTCAAAGATGAGTAAATCCATTAACTAAGTTAAAAAAATCAATACATCTCAATATAGTGCTATGTGATTATTGTCCGATTGTGGAGCTGACTCACTTGTCATGTGTTTTTCCTCTCTGCTCTTTCTGTCTCTCTGTCTCTGTGTGTGTCCTTCTCTCTCTCTCTCTCAATCCTTATTTAGCAGGTATCCAGTCAGATTCATTGCTCAGGGTCCTAGAAGGGGAACAAGAGGGCTTAATTGAAAGCGAAGATACGCGTAGAATAGTCTGAGTTCATGTTATTCCAATCCAGTATTATATAAATTGATGATTCCAGACTCTGGCAGTAACCACTATATCCACACGGTCAGTGGTAGGCGAAGGACCCCAGTTAGTGTTGAGGATAGTGAAGTGAGTAGACCGGCGTGCTCGGGAGTGGGCTAGCATGTCCTGAAATGAGCCAGCGTGTCAAATGAGGGCGTCAGTGTGTTTAGGGATTGGGCTAGCGTGTCCTGAAATGAGCCAGCGTGTCCAATGAGCGCGTCAGTGTGTTTAGGTAGTGGGCTAGCGTGTCCTGAAATGAGCCAGCGTGTCCAATGAGCACGTCAGTGTGTTTAGGTAGTGATCTAGCGTGTCCTGAAATGAGACAGCGTGTCCAATGAGCTCGTCAGTGTGTTTAGGGAGTGTGTTAGCGTGTCCTGAAATGAGCCAGCGTGTCCAATGAGCGCGTCAGTGTGCTTGGGGAGTGGATTATCGTGTCCTGAAATGAGCCAGCGTGTCCAATGAGCTCGTCAGTGTGCTTTGGGAGTGGATTATCGTGTCCTGAAATGAGCCAGCGTGTCCAATGAGCGCATCAGTGTATTTAGGTAGTGGGCTATCGTGTCCAGTGAGTGGGCCAGCGTAACCAGGAATTAGGTAACGTGTCCAGTATGTGGGCCAGGGTGTATGGGAGTGTATCAATGAGTCTAGTGTTCGTGTAAAGTGGCTCTGCGCAGTTTGTCGTACGTGGGGACCAATGGTGATGTTACACGAGTGACTTAGACTTTGATTGTAAACTATACAGTGACTGAACAACATAAGAGATATGTTAAAATGTTTAACTAGTCATTTTGTATTCTTTTCAATTAGATATTTATTTTATTATACTTTATATGTTCCCATTAACGTATTAATTTACAAAATTAATAATACTCTTATTATCTAGTTCAGTGACTTTTTAGTTATAGCTTATTTAATTTCGTCAGTGTATGTGCCATTTTATTTTTAATAATCAACACCTAAAGTACCATTTCGTGTGCATTTTCAATTGTGTTTAATCAACATTTCACCACAATTACATGAAAAGAACTCGCGGTCTACGTGAGGACTTGGGAATGACCCGCAATCCCTAGGTCACACACCCGGTAAAAGCACTTATTTCAACTTACTAAACTTTGTACAAATTATTATTATTATTATTATTAGCACCGCGTCTTACTACCCGTTCGGGTTATACGCACTTACGCTAATGTGTAATGGTAGGATGATTGTGAGACGAAATGGAGGACCTACAGTTTAACGTGGAATCCGAACCACTGTGGAGGCCTGGCATTCCCCACATTCACAAGATGTCCTGTCAGAGGTGAAGGAAGGGTTTGGTAGTCAGATAAATCTTTGCCGCGACCGAGGATTGAACCACGGCCGCCAGCACAGAAGTCTGACACCTTACCCCTAGGCTGCCAGGTCACCGACACCTGTAGTCTTAACAAGCTCTTTATACAATCCTAATATTCTTAGATTTTTTTTTTGCAGTTTTGCTGCTATAAGCATTATTTCTACAGAGTCTATAAATAATCTAAATAATGTAAAGGAAAAATGTTATATGCACATGTGTAT
>CABFVX010000144.1:28245-42332 GCA_902151425.1 Timema shepardi | reverse complement strand
GTGTATAAAACCTTGGTAGCTGGAAAACTAACGGGTTGACGCATTTATTGAAATATGGAAAATAAAAGTCAAATTAAAAAATCTATTAATTGGATCCTAAACACAATTGTCTAACTTTTAACAAGAGATATACTAATAATATAATAAAACTGTGGTGGTGGTCACGTGTTCAAAGGCGTTAGACCCACATTGTGTATGTTTGCCGTTGACAAGGATGAATCAGGTTTAGAATCCCGGCCAATTGCTTGGGGGGTGCAGTTTTTCAGCGTGTATTTTGGCGTTACTCTCACTGAACTAGTATCCACGCTATTGCAAGTGTGACTTCTCAAAATTATCTTGATCCCCCTTAATTCCTAATAATTATCTTAAATTGGTGGGACGATTAGCTAAACATCATTATTGTCTAGTCTAGTTTTCCAGTATCGAAGAGGCTGAGGTTTAAATCCCAAACGGATTTCAAAGGATCCCATATATATTAATTGCTTCAAAATATCTTTATATACGCAGATTTGGATGTATTTCAATATAAGTTCGACTTTACTTTTCTATATTAACACTAACATTATTCATTCCTTTTTCATTAATTTGAGATATTTAAGGAGACTTTCTGAACCAAATGATTGCATCAGCACTCGACTATTAAAATTACTTAAATCTACAATAGTAACAACATCAAGCCCAAGACCATTAGTTCATCAATGTGAAGGGTGAAAACTACATTTAAACTATGATAAAAAATAAAATTATATATATCGGGAATCAAACCCGGCAATAGACAGACATAATACCCACTGAGATAAGGTATCATACTATAACCTAATTAAATATGGACATCCAGAAAGGGTGGTTAGAAATGATGCATGAAAAACTATTCGCTTGCTAAGCTAATTAAACTAAACATAATTTAAGGCGTGCGGGTGAGAATGGTCGCTTAAATGAAAGAATTTTTTTATTATCAGAGGGGGAGGATAGTAAATTTTAAAATAATAATGCAAAATGTGAAAATAACATTTTTAAAAGCATTCTCATTGCATTTTTTTGCACAACGTCTTACTACCCATTCGGGTTATACGCTTATGTACTAATTACGCTAATGATTTTAGGGAATATAAAGTTTATATTAATAGGAAGTGCACCCGCATTTGCGGGGAAGGATAGAGGAAGACCATTTTAGAGAAAAAAAGCCTCTCAGTACACCCGACCAAGATTCGAACCCCAATCTCCCCTCCATCGGCAGTCTAGTCTGCAAGAGTAGCGCGTTATACAACGTGACCACCGAAGTGGGTCTCATTGATCGTGATTCTCACATTGAACTATCCGTGAATGATGACCGAGTGTATTGCGTATCAAACTTCTCCAAACACTTGGCCACCACTTTAGGAATATTAAAAAAAATGACGAAAGTCTTCCTCCCCTTCCACTTTCCAACACCCTCAGGATGCCTGGAAGCAACGCACAGGACTATCAGCAACATGGTTCAGGCAGGATTCCGGCTAGGTTCAATATTTCTGTGTATTTTTGTTGTTGTTGTTGTTGTTGTCGTCGTCGTCGTCGGTAATACGGGAGAAGAGAGCGTTCGTTGATCCTAATTTGGAAGCGGACGCACGCGTCTCTCTGCCCATGATGCATCGCGTGCGTGTAGGATTAGTGCCAGGACGTGTTTTGTGTGTCTGCTTGGTTGTGGAGTGGTTAAAGGGTTTTTTGGAAGGGGGGGGTCTGGTAGGGCCGTAGGGTGGAAAGGGGTGTCCCTGACTCATGAGGTTACGCTTTACGGGTCGTAAGCCTTAGAGGGATGGGGAGGGGGGGAGACAAAACGACACAAAAACTCTAGTTACCCTGGATTTGTTCACAGCAAGAACATTACACGATTACAATTAGTGCAGTTTCATGTTTCCCTGGTTTGGAGACCAGAATGTTTCATTAGACGTCCGTGTAGATTCGGGGAGTTTGATTACTTTTCCAAATTATATTTATTTGTCTATTTTTGTATAAGCTAATACGCAAAGGGGATTCAAAGTTATCTCACCGCTAAAGGGGTTGAAACTGACCCAGAATTTCAGAACTCGTACCTCGATTGAGTTAATGTATTTTAGTTTATTTCATTTTCTCTCCTAATGACTGCGTATATATATTTCCCTAAAATATACTATCCTAATATTGTGATGTAATACTCTTATTTATTACAAGAATAACAATTTAGAATTCTATCTTAATTTTTTATTCTTCTAATATTTGCCTATTACACAACTTAATGTTTATATAAAAATACGATTTTATTGTGTATTATTCCGCCATTGGTTTTTAATTAAACTGTTTACTATTTTTATTCTTTTAACGAATTCCAAATATGTTTAACTTAATAAATACAACCAAGCAATTTAACTCTTAAATATCTTTTTTTTAAACCAACCAGATATCAACCCAAGAGCAAGCTATACCGATTGAGCGGTCACCACATGTTGGCGAAGATATTGTCAACCTTTTTGGATAGAGGATGTCATGTGATAAGCAAAACTTGCCCTCCAGCCGTTAATCTCAGTTTTATACTTAGAAATACTCAGAAGCCACTACTGATTTATTTAAATATTTCTTCATTTGTCCTCACGAGGCTGAGTTGACCCCATTCCAGACCCTTCAGTGCTTCACAGATATATCTAGGAGTGCCAGGGATCAAACCCGGCACATTTGTATATATAGCCAGCAAATCTGATGATCCCTAGACCAGAGAGGCGATATTTTTATTTATATAATATAATATAATATAAGTCAAATATTCTTGTATACATAGCCTATTAATATGACTGGGTTTATTAACATCAGCAATATAAATTATATATTTTATTATTAATATTATTATAATACTATCATTATATTTTTAAAAATTGAGAAATGAAACTTATACACGGGAATTGAGCTCGGAACCTTTGGCTTACTACGCCAAATCTCTAACCAGTGAGCTATCCAGGAATCGTCCCGTGCCCAAGGCCATTCTTCACTCATATTTTAAGGCAAAGTCTGTGATGGACGTGGGGAAATAGTTAGTTATATATTATTATGTGTGATCAATTAATAACACAAGCTATCAGATAAGGCACCTACCTTAGAATTGATAAAGGTTTTTGCTACCAAATGTATAATGGCAACTGAAAAAATTCGCATAAAATGATTAATTAAATAGCAGTGCTATTCTCTTTGATAATTACGGTTATAGCCTTATCTAAATATCATATTCTTTAAATATTTGACTAAGAGAATAGTATATTGTAGCTCTAAGATAAAGTTATATTTTAAATGTCTTTCATCTTAAGTTTTATAAGCACCTTATTTAAAATTATTTAATATTTTCTAAAATGTCAAATATGTATATCTTATTTGTGTGTGCAGGGAAAAGAGTATGGGTGTGACGTGTGAGTAGTATGGAACAACATTTTAAAACTGCTCGTATATTCAACTATAACCTGTATTCATATACACATATACCTTTAATTTTGGAGTGATTTGCAGCATGAAAAAGCAGCTTTCTCAAAAAGGTATTTACACACAGACATAAAAAAAACTATACGGTAACTATGTGACACAAGCCAAAAAAATAATTCACTCTTCGTGTGTATCTAACGTATCAACTCATCAACTCGTATGGATCACAGATCATAAATATTCAATGTAAAATCCCAGAACGAACATTTCACCGAGAATGAAAAAAAAGAATAATCAGAAATAAAAAATTGTACTGGGATTATTTAGAAGTGTTTATGTTATTTAACATGAATGACAGCAGACGAGAAGCTGGTTGTGCATGTGACCGAGGATTAAACCTTATTTATGATTGGATATGTAAAGAAATATCAATGTGTAGTAACTTAAATAAAATCTCTACGATAGTAAATTTCTCTCAAATAAATTTTATATAGATAATAATAAAGCTTTTATGCATAAGAGTGAATAGGAAAAACTACAATAATTTTTTAATGTATAAATTTATGGAAATAATCCTAATTTATAAATGTATAAAAATAAAAATCACGTTGCCTACTCGATGAGCTTGACGCAATCTCGCAAAGCGGGTCGCCACCTAACTTAATGGACATAAGCACTTTATAAGCACGATTTTACACTTAGGCTTCAATGTACTAAATAGAAACAAGCGAAGAAGTAAAATAAGTAATTAACCCTATGAGACCACTAGTCTATGTCTATGTGCTGTTAACACTTTCCCTTTTCCGCTGACGAGAATACACACTGACTCTACTGTTAGCGACGGGATAGCATCGGCTAACATTTTAAAATTACCTTTTTTATTGTTCTATATTCTAGATATACTTGTGCTATCATGGACTTGAAATCTACATCCTAGCAGAAAGATTTCTAAAAACAATATTTGGGAATAGATCAAATAGTTTGAATTGTATACAATTTTTAATATATCCATAAAATCATTTTTGACAATATAAGACTATTTTTATAATTTTCAAAAAAAAAAAATTTTTTTTTGTGAGTAAATGTATTATAGATTTAAAACCCATTGAATAATTCACAAATACATTAACATAATAGACACTATATTTTCTTGCTGCTACGTCACATCCGTATGAAATAAAATTACTTTGAAACATATTAACCAAGATTTTTAAATAATAAGAAACTACATGAACCAAATATTTAAAAAAAGTTTATTCTCCTTCATTTAGAATGTTTTGATTGATGTGAGTTAATTTAAATATTTTTATGGTTCTGAGTTTCACTAACCATCCATCACTCACATGAATTCAAATACACCAAGTCAATGTAGATGAGAAAGGTAGAAATTAGAAATAATGTAACCTCATTTGTGTGTAAGAAGGCTGGGAAACAATTTAGGAAAACTAATACATTGGTCCGTAATTATAGTCCAACTTCATCACAGACAAATCAGAGTATAATATAGCAATGGCATTTAGACCACGGGCTCACCATTTTAAGGATAGTTTAAACTTAATAAAAGCACTATTCTAAACCTTCTTCATAGTCAATTTTACTTTTTTTATTTTAAAAATACTAGTATTTAAATAAATATGGAAAATAGATTCTTGAGTTGACCAAGTAAAGTTTTTTTTTATATCTCATTTAATAATAAAACAAATCATATAAGAAAATTATGAACACGATGCAGATTAAGATTGCTAAGATTTCAGCCAGACGGTAGCTAGCCAATCATTATTATCATCATCGTCAACTGTTTCTAGTATGTGGCCGTATCAGTTGATTAAAACGCCTCCATCTTCCTCTATACTTCTACCATCCTTCTTCTTTTAATTGCTTCCATTATTTTTCTTTCACTCGCATAATTCCTGTTATCGGTTCTTCCCATCTCTTTCTTGGCCTCCCTTCTTGTGTTTTTTTCCCTACATACTTTATGTATAAAATTATTTTTTGTTTTCTCTCCTTTTCCATCTTCATTACACGCCCATACTATCTCAGTATTGCTCGCTCTGCTACCTCATGTACTCCTTGTACCCCCACTCTTACCCGGATAGCTTCATTCCTAATTTGGTTTCTCCTCGTGACAGCTAGCATGCTCCTCACTAACTTCATTCCCATAGCTCTCACTCTACTAGTTTCTCTTACATTCAAATTCCATGTTACTGCTGCATGTGTGACAATGGGTACACAGTACCAATAACCTCTGATAACCTTATATAAATTTAAGATCCCTAAGTTTAAAGTTTCCTAATCCAAAACTTGTTTTTTAACTATATTTTTACTCCACACTATTTGCATATTTACTCACATTTGCTGAAATGGAGTGAAAAAAAAAATTAGTAAGACCATGGCCTCTCTTGTCACCGGAAATCCAGTTAGTGAAATATCTCGTGACAACTGGTGTAGGTCACTGTATCGTGATGGAAAGAGTCTATTTTTAGCTTTGTGACGATTATAACTCTAAATAACTTATTTTCTAAGCTTTATTTAGAACCATATAATGATTTAAAAGTCCATCCCAAAGGTACATTATGAGAAGTAGTTGTTGGTAAAAATAACAAAAATTATTTTGGGGATAAGATTGAGAACAGGACGTAAGTGAAGATTCATGGGAGGTTCAGTCAGGAATAGAATCATTTCCTTTCATGCCAAGGTAAACTGCGCTATCGTATAGCTTTTTTTTTACTACCCCTATTTTATACCCGTTTGGATTTCACATATATTAACTGATTAATTGGTGACCTGGTGGTCTAGTGGTTAAGGTGTCAGACTTCTATGCTGGCGGCCGGGGTTCAATCCTCGGTCCCGGCAAAGATTTATCTGATTACTAAACCCTTCCTTCACCTCTGACAAGACATCTTGTGAATGTGAGGAATGCCAGGTCTCCACCGTGGTTCGGATTCCACGTTAAACTGTAGGTCCTTCATTTCATCTCACAATCACCCTACCATTACACATTAGCGTAAGTGCGTATAACCCGAACGGGTAGTAAGACGCGGTGCTAATAATAATAATAATAATAACTGATTAATTTAACGTGTTAGGGGTGAGGAATTTTAAATTCAGAGAGAAGATCTCACATTTATATGGAGTGAGAATGAAGAACCATTTCAAAAAAACTCCTGACCAGGTTTAGAGCACGGATATCTACATCACCGGCAGTCCATTATAATACGAGATTGATGTCTTAGACTATTCAAGCATTCTAAGTGCTTTATCGTATACTTAATCCTGCCAATAAAATAATAGTCGTTCCATAATTTTTGCAGTGTTAGAAATTAAAGTGATTTAAAAAACAAATTATGTTGATTAAGAAATACTTTTAACTTATATATAACTCAATTTTAATTGCTATGAAAAAGTAAAAAAAAAAAAGTTTTGAAGTGTTTGCTCCTCGTTTGATAAGCACTGCTTCAGGTCTGATCGAAAGGTACTTGAGCAGATAAGCCTTCAAACACGTACTTTTCAGAGCACAGGCCTTTTCCTCTCAAACGCACCCCCTTTATTCCTCCCCCATCTAACTCTAACCCCTCCTATTCCATTCATTTTCCCTCATGGTTTGCGGTACTCTAGCAGCGCCACTCTGAGCCTTGTGGTCATGGATGAAGAGTAATAAGATGATTCAACACGATATATTTCTGTGACCATTACATTTATTTCCCTCGCCTATGTCTTACTGCCTATTCATGTTATACGCATATATAATAATTATTCTAAGTGGGTAACATTTTAAAGGTTATCAAACCCGAATCTGCGTGGAAGGAGTGTGGAAAACAATTTAGTAAATAAAAACAACCTCAGTAGATTCGAGCCCTGATTTCCCCGTCATCAGTGAGTCAGTATACACGAAAGTGACTCATTAGAACATTCGACCACTGAAGCAGTTGACTATTAATTATTTTGTGTTTTGGTGCTACGGTATTTTGTTTCATTCCTATTGATTGATCTATGTTTATCCAAGCCACTTAAGGGTTTATATATAAACCACTTATAACTGTGTAATGGCTGGGGGGTGGGGGTGAGCGATGAGCGTTGATGTATACATGGTATTTATTACATGTGGGGAAAGTGGGCATATCAAAGAGTTGCATAACACAGAACTTGTACTTTTTAATAATGAAAGAAAAATTATTTCGAATGCTTCCACCGTTAGTAAACATACTTCTGGATAACTTCCAATTCTGAGAAGTATTAAATCTGAGTCCTTCTGTTGGTATTAGAAAAGCATACCTACTATTGACGTGAAAAGTTACGTTACACAGGTTGTGGGAATGTAAGGGGAGTGTAGGTCAGGTTGAATGTCAAAAATAGGTTACATGGCTTATGGAGGAATCCTAATGGGGTTGCCTAAGTATCTGAAATAATGCCGGTCAGTTAATGCACTTAGGATAAACGTTGATAAAACTTTTGATAGTCTACGGATTTTATATTTGCTAGAATGAAATATAAACTATTTTAAACTACCCTATACATAATATATAAACTTGTAAACATATTTTAAACGTTTAAATTTTCTACTATGAAGAATTCCTAAAAAATATAAAGTTTATCTGATTATTAAGAAGCCCCAAATACCCATGAAAATAAAAGTGTTCTATGAGCTGAAAATAGATAAGTGTGAATCTAATGATGTAATTTAATAGGGAGCTCATAATACAAAATTTTATTGACATTTTTATTTCCCTCATAACCTGTTTGTTCTTCTAATCATGGATAGAGGCGTAACTCTACTATGGTCTGGTTTGCCGGTTGTCAAGGAGGACAGGGTTCATATACCTGTGACGTGAAGTGAGGTTCAATTTATACTCTAGCTCCAAGAAATGATGGTACACTTCCTCTAAACTTTAGCTTCCAGATCCTCCCACAATGGGTGTAAATAACCCTATTGCCTAGACAGGTAGTAAGTATTAATTTTAAAACTAAAACACACCAAAATACAAAAACTACTTGTATTTGGTGACATAACTTATCGAGAGCTTGTTTTTTTTTTATCCTGTGGTTACGGGTGATATCCACACCTGTGATAACGCGGACTAAACTGTCAAGCTCATTTATACTAGTTTGCCAATGACGGGGATGTTTTGGTACGACTTCTGGCCGGGTGTATTGGAGTTATTTATGCTTAAACAGTTTTCTGTTCTCCTTCAACCAGAATTAAGATATATCTCCTCTAAATCCTATCACCCCTAATGATATGCTTATAGCCTGGATGGGTATTAATATGTAGGTAAAAATACATTATGATCATCAAAATAAGAATAATTAACAGATTAATCACTGGGATAGAAACGAGAATAATGGTTTCCTTAGAGTAAGTTCCGTGGCATTATTTATTATATGGCATTGAGAACTCAAAAGTTAATTGACATACAAAAAGTATTCCACCCATCCATATGTTGAGAGGTTCTACCCAGTCCACCACACTACAACCTATCTCTTTCAGGTACATTCCAATGCTATCCTCCCATCTTTGTATAGGTATTCCCAACGGTCTTTTGCCATTCGTTTTGCCAATCAGTATCCTGAACACAGGTATAGAGTCTTTCAATAGTGCTGCATATCCTGCCTACAATAATCTACTAGACTTGATTATTCTAGCAATGACTTGTGATGAGTACGAAGTATGCAAATCATCACTGTGTAACCTCCTCCACATCCCATTTTCCTCATCATTTTCGGAATAATATATTCACAAGCACCTTGTTTTCTAACGCTCTGAATTTGTTTTCGTCGTTTAAGGTAGGCGACCACGTTTCACACACATAAAGAACAACCGGTAGAGCTATGGTTTTGTATATTCCTAGTTTTACATTCCTTAAAACCACACAAACTGTCAACAACTTATTGGCTAAGAAATAGTATGCATTTCTCTACTGTATTCATTTCCTAATTTCCACTCTAATATCGTTATTGTTAGTTGAAATTATTCCTAAAGATTTAAACCAATTTACCTTGTCAAATGATATGTTGTTCTGAGTTATCTGCATTAGAGTGAATAAATTTAGGAAAAAAAAAATCACGAAATTTAATCACATGTTAGAAAGTACCCCTTGCGAGTCTAAATCCTTAGAACCGTTTGAAATATAACAAAATACATTCCTCTGGTTTGGAAGGAAAGGAATGCCACATCTTCTGTATCTTGTTCCATGGCTGCGGCCGCATGCATCTTGTATGAGCTCTGACACCTAGCTCACTGCTGTGGTTATGGGCGGCTGCAGACGGTAAGAACGGGCCTTCACTCTTTTTTGGGGGAGATGGGGTAGGGAAAAGGAGTAATGTGTGGGTAGAGGGTCACTTTCACGTTCTCCTTCCCAAATCGTATTCACTCCAACAACTGTTAAATGGGCTCTAAATGACATGAAATGAAGTAGACCGCTCCTTCGTATTTCTCCAACAAGGTTTATTATTACCTTATGCAACTAAGCCTTTCTCTATCTACCTAAGCCCAATCTAAAAAAAATCATCATAAAATAATGTACAACATAAAATTCAGTGGCGTGTCACGAAGTGTTACAAGGGAAGCAGACTTTGTTATAGCCGTACCTTGGATTTGTTCACGCCCACTTGAGCCCTATTTGACCAATCATATACACGTATGATATATGTATTCCGCCTCAATACCTGACCAATAAGTGTCCTACTGAGGAGTGTGAACAATTCACAGGTACAGTTTGATCTAATGCTGCATACCTTGGCGACACTTCACGACACGCCACTGATACAATATAAAGTATTTTACAAGTCATGTTGGTGACATGGTGGTCTAGAGGTAATGTGTCGGACTTCTGTGCTGGGGTCCGGGGTTCAATCTTCGGTCCCGGCACATATTTATCTGATTACCAAACCCTTACTTCACCTCTGTACAAGACATCTTGTGAATGTGGGGAATGCCAGGCCTCCACCGTGGTTCGGATTCCACGTTAAACTGTAGGTCCTCCAATTCATCTCCCAATCACCCTACCATTACACATTAGCCTAAGTGCGTATAAACCGAACGGGTAGTAAGATGCGGTGCTAATAATAATAATACACGACAAATGTGGTCATATTTTATCTTAAATCTCTTCCATTTTCCTCTTTCCTTAAGGAACAAAAACAATTTCTCAATGTGGGGGATGATAGTTGGGGCTAGATTTCGTTTAAATAAAAATAGAGCCTCTTATACCTTGACAGATTAAACTATGAGCCTCCCTATCTTATAGGCTACACCATAATGAAACTTCTCAGTGTAAACGGAGTGTACATGACTAAGAAGTTCACTAATTAATTTAATAACTAAACACTATATTCTTTTGTTAATGCACTGCCATATAACTTCTTAATTGCCTTAACTTCTTCATCACGTTACATTAAAAATTTCAAACTTGTTGGGTTTTTTTTATTACGCTAATGGAAGAGTTCATAGCTAAAGTGTCCTTTTGTGAGAGTAAAGGGAATATAATTTTAGGGCAGTATTATTGCAGTTTTTATAGTTAAATATGTTATAAGAAAAATAAATAATAAATGGTTTCAGTAAAAACAAAGAGTTCAATTTTATTCACGTGGTGATATCAACAGTGTTGTTGAATGTCTGTGTCCTGGAATTCAATTACAGCTTTTCCTTTTCATTCAAACTTTTTCATCTAATGCCGTTATGCTCATGGCATATATTAAATAACTGTTGATATCACCATATGAAGAAAATTAAACTCTTATGTTTCTACTGGAAAGATATTTTATTAATTTTGACAAAAAAAAACCGCGTAAGAAAGGCCCTTCTCTCTTACCTTTAAATTTTTTTTTAGCACCGCGTCTTACTACCCATTTGGGTTGTACGCACTTACGCTAATGTGTAGTGGTAGGGTGATTGTGAGATGAAATGGAGGACCTACAGTTTAACGTGGAATCCGAACCACGGTGGAGGCCTGGCATTCCTCACGTTCACAAGATGTGATTAATACACGTCTTGTCAGAGGTGAAGGAAGGAAGGGTTCGGCAATCAGATAAATCTTTGCCGGGACCGAGGATTGAACCCCAGACCCCCCGCACAGAAGCCTAAAACATTACCCTAGACCACCAGGTAAAAATAATTGTTAATATTTGTCTTATTCGCTGGTCAAATAGTCTACTTACTCTACAGTATCAATTCCAGGATATACAGGACTGCCAGTGAAAGGGAAATTGAGTTTTAAACTCTTGTCTGGCATACATAGGTTTTTTTTTTCTAAATGCTTTCTCACTATTTCTAACATGCGATTAAATTTAATTTAACATAATTTTAATAAGATTTATGCCATATGCCGAAGAAAAATATAGGGCTCATTAGTGTGGATTTCGATTAAATAAATCAACAACGGATCAGATTGTTACTATTTGTCAAACATTACAAAAATGTGGTAATGTAGGCGTGGCAGGATATAGGTTGGTTATTACTTTTCTTAAAATTTAGAAATACATACTGGGCTTAAACAAGCAGATGCACTCTCTCTATTAAATTTTTAACCAGCCTTAGATTATACTATTAGGGTAAGACAAAAAAAGTAGGAAAGTGTTGACTTTAAACTGTACAATGAAGCTATTGGGAAATGCAGATAATTTATATTTGTAGGGCAATCGTAATCAGAGGTTAGTAAAAAAAATAAGTTTAGAGATGAACTCTGAAAATACTAAGTATACGATCCTACAATAATCACAGATTTGGAACGAAAATATAGAGATTACTGCAAACAACATATAATATTACAGGTTTATAGAGTTTTAATATTCAAGAATATTTTAACTATCAATAAAGATATAAGATTTGAAATTCGGGAAAGGGTTGGGAAATGCATGCTATTACTCGGTCAGTAAGTTGTTGACATCTCACCTGATTTCAAGGAATGTAAAATTCAAAATGTACAAAAAATGTGTTTGTTATATTACCAATTGTTCTCTATGGGTGTGATAAGTGGTATAATACCTTACATGAAGAAAACAAATTTAGGATGTTCGAAAACGAGTTGTTTAGGAAGATATTTGCTCCAAAAAGAATTAGGCTATTTGGTGGTGTAGGAGGGTACATAACGATCAGTTACGTTCTCTCTACTCTCACAATACATTTTTAAGATAATGAAGTCTCGTATATTACGATGAGCAGGACATGCATTGTTAATGGGAGAATATGGAACCTTGTTCAGTGTATTGAATTCAAAACCAATGGGAAGAGACCATTGGGAAGATCTAGACGCAGATGGGAGGAAATCATTAAAATGGACCTGAAATAGATAGGCTGTAATGAGATGAACAGGATAGAACTATCTCAAGCTAGGGATAGGTGGCAACAAACTTGTTTAGTTCCTAATACCATAAATTATTATTATTATTATTAGCACCGCGTTTTACTACCCGTTCGAGTTGTACGCACTTACACTAATGTTGTAATGGTAGGGTGATTGTGAGATGAAATGGAGGACCTACAGTTTAACGTGGAATCCGAACCACGGTGGAGGCGTGGCATTCCCCAAATTCACAAGATGTATTATCAGAGGTGAAGGAAGGGTTTGGTAATCAGATAAATCTGTGCCAGGACCGAGGATTGAACCCCGGCCACCAGCATAAAAGTCCGACACCTTACCCCTAGACCGCCAGGTCACCTAATAACATAAAGTAAGTAAGTATGTATGTATATTAGGGTTTACCTCTCTCACTCTCTAAGATTTATCATTCCTCATCCTTAATTTAATTTTATAAATATGTGGATTACAAGAATGGGTAGTAGGACTAAGAAATAAACAATCAACTAGACGTATTCAGACGAAAAATCACAGCAATCAAATTTCTTCTCACCTAAATAACAAAGCTTCTAATAGAGCCCGTAAACTTGTATAACTTTTTGGGATTTGTACACAATTTTAACCGCAATACCTTTTGTGTCAACCACCTTTTTTATTGCATTGGTAATTTTGTCACAATAGGGTCCATTTTTTCATAGATTAATACAAGCTATATATAGGTTATCAACTATGTCATTATTAACTCTAAACTAACCTTAAACAAACTTGACCTGTAGCTTTCAGATATACTACTTCTTTATCATTTATAACACCAAGGCGTTAAACAATATAGCTGAATAGTTAGGTTTTGGTAGGGTAGCTCAGAGAAAATGCACTGTCACTTGCGTGGAGATTGAAATAGAAAAGTCACCGTGATAGATGTCGTTTGTAAAACAATACCCATTACACTCAACCTAGATTTGAACCTTGTACCTCACCGTCACATGTAATCTAGTATATCGCGAGTCTTATTTTCATTACTGTATGACTATAGGAACTGGATTTGAATAATTTACCTAATGGGGTGTTTACTAACATTTGTTTTATGCAACGACTAATTATTAGAAGGATAACAATATAAGTAAATTAAATTCTGAATGTATTTTCCTTCTGGCTGGTGCCATTGTAAACAAGATAACAACACATATCTAAAGCAGCGATACATTTTGATTAGAACGTTATTGGGAGCTGGACGGAATTCGTAACCGTACATAATACAATTTCTCGTGCGTGGAGGTTTGTGCTCGAGGGTGTTTATATGAGAGAATATGCGTGAGAATGTGTATTTTAGAAAGTAGATGTGTGTGAAATAGTAGGTATGTGTGTGGGGGGGGGGGG
>CABFVX010000144.1:16422-28180 GCA_902151425.1 Timema shepardi | reverse complement strand
GGGGGGGGGGGGAAGGGAGAGAGAAAGCGTTTGCGTGTGATAGTGTGCAAGATTGAGAGAGTATGGGAGAGAATTAATTTGAGTGTGTGAGTGAGAGTTCGTTAAAGTTTGTGAGATTATGAAAGGGTGTGTGATATTGTGAGTTTGAGACTGGGAGAGTGTGAATTTGACGACTTGAGAGTGAGTTTGAGTGATAGTTTTAAAAGTTTTTGAATGTGAGTGTGAGGGGATTTGAGAGCTTGTGGATGTGAAAAGGAGAGATTTAGAATGTGTAGGAGTGAGAGATAGTGAGAGTGTGTGTGAAAGCGTATGATAGTGTGACTTAGAATAAAAGTATATTTGAAAAATATATTATATGTAAGAGATAAATAAAGTGGGTGTGAGAGATTGAGTGTGCGGGTGAGAATGTCAAAATGTGAGAGCGTGTTAAAGTTTATGTGAGAATGTAAAAGTGTGTGTGTGTGTGTGAGTGTAAAAGTGTCTGTGAGAGTGTAAACATGTGTGTGTGAGAGTGTAAAATGTTATGTGAGAGTGTAAAAGTGTGTGTGAGAGTGTAAAAGTGTTGTGTGAGAGTGTAAAAGTGTGTGTGAGAGTGTAAACGTGTGTGTGTGTGTGTGAGTGTAAAATGTTATGTGAGAGTGTAAAAGTGTCTGTGAGAGTGTAAACGTGTGTTTGAGAGAGTGTAAAAGGTTATGTGAGAGTGTAAAAGTATGTGTGAGTGTGTAAAAGGTTATGTGAGTGTGTAAAAGTGTGTGTGAGAGTGTAAAAGGCTGTGTGAGAGATAAAGTGTGTGTGTGAGAGAGTATGAGAGTTTGAATTTATGTGTGGGGTAGTCTCGCTATATTGTAAACATGAAAAACAATGAACAAAGTGTTGCATGACTGGAGCACATGATTGATAAATTGATTACAGAATAAATTGCATGACCCATTGACAATGTGGTTAACACATGGCTCACTGATCTCGCCAATTGTTTTTTGGCACAAACATAAATATTAGATCCTATGTGGCTGATCCCCCATTACCATCGCTCAGCTCCCGTTGGTCGTGTTGCATCAAATTACATGCAAATTACACTCCCAATCATTTGTAATAATCCCAAAACTATGTTAATAACGGAAAACGTTATTTACATTTTGGTAACTAGTCTTATTTTAATCTCGTATTATTTGATTTAGAGGGTGGTACTTTACGAAATATGTATTTGACTAAAACTAGGATAGAGAGCACATAGTTTACTATAGAACTAGAAATTATTTTACTTAATTTAAAATAACCATTATTTATGTATTTGTTTAAATTATTATTATTATTATTATTATTATTATTAGCACCGCGTCTTACTACCCGTTCGGGTTATACGCACTTACGCTAATGTGTTATGTGTAATGGTAGGGTGATTGTGAGATGAAATGAAGGACCTACAGTTTAACGTGGAATCCGATCCACGGTGGAGGCCTGGCATTCTTCACATTAACAAGATATCTTGTCAGAGGTGAAGGAAGGGTTTGGTAATCAGATAAATCTTTGCCGGGACCGGGGATTGAAGCCCGGCCGCCAGCATAGAAGTCTGACACCTTACCCCTAGACCGCCAGGTCACCTATTAGTTTAAACAACGTCTTACTATCCCTCAGTGCTATAAAGAAATTAATTACGATCTTGTGGTGGATAATGAATAGGGTTTGCTAAGATAGATTGGGTAACCATTTAAAAATAACACCTTTAATACAAATGGTGAGGATTCGAACCTCTGTCTCCCCAACACCAACCAAAGCAAGCAATATAAGCTTGACATTTAGTCAGTATGTCACCCGAAATGTGTGTAGAGGATGTGGAAATTTAATATGTAAATAGGGATATCAAAAAGAAATACGTAACTGAACTTTGGATTAAATTGATGATAAATAGATGTAAAAATTATCCTATAAAAATATTTAAAGTGCGTCATTTAATTTTCATTTATTCACTCCAGTATGTATGTGTATAATAAAAATATCTCTAACATCTTTTATTTCTCTAAAATTATTATTTTTAAATGCTTTTTGTTTCATTTAATACTAAACAAATAAAATAAATCTACTTTTAAAATTAACTAAAATGTGAACGTATGCAAAACAGGTAGTTGCGAGGTTTTTTATTTGTGAAAATAAAAACAATTTAATCTGATGACAAGGGAATGCAATATCAGTAATTAAATTTTATGTATTTTAAAATAAAATTACGTAAAGTTACTAAAATTATAGAAGATTACTTTAGCAAAATATGAATTTTTATGCTATGAATATTTTTATTTTATATTTAAAAAAATACTGTATCATCATTTATTTATTGTTTAATCGAATGATTTGGCTGGAAACTAAACAAAAAGTTTGGTTTTATAACACTAAAGCGTAAGAGCGACTTGAGGTAATTCTTTTAATACTTCTATTTCTTAACTTTCAATTCAACTGTCTAAATACTAGGCAACTCAATATATATTTTTATATTGACTCTAACTTCTTATTTAATCTAAATATCAGATGTCAGAAAAACCATAACCATACATGATAGTGTGTTAAAAGGAAGCGGTAGGTTGTTACATGGTAGGGGTAAGTTGTTTAAAGGAAGGTGTATTTTGCTGCAAGGAAGTAGTAAGTTGTTACAAACAAGGGGTGATGTGTTACATAGTAAGGGTAAGTTATTTCAAGAAAGGGGTAAGTTACTACAAGGAAAGGGTAAGTTGTTACAAGGAAGGGGTAAGTTGTTACAATAATGGGGTCAGTTGTTACAAGGGAGGAGTAAGTTGTTACAAACAAGGGGTAAGTTGTTAAAATGAAGGTATATGTTGTTGCAAGGACGTGGTAAGTTGTTACCAGGAAAGGGATAAGTTGTTACCAAGAAAGGGTAAGTTATTACAAAGAAGAGGTGAGTTGTTACATGGCCGCGGTAAGTTGTTAAAAGGAAGGTGTATGTTGTTTCAAGGACGTCGTAAGTTGTTACCAGGAAAGGGTAAGTTGTTAAAAGTAAGGTGTATGTTGTTTCAAGGACGTTGTAAGTTGTTACCAGGAAAGGGTAAGTTGTTACAATTAAGGTTTATGTTGTTTCAAGGACGTGGTAAGTTGTTACCAGGAGGTAAGCTGTTACAAAGAAGGGGTGAGTTGTTACATGGCAGCGGTAAGTTGTTAAAATGAAGGTGTGATTTGTTTCAAGGACGTGGTAAGTTGTTACCAGGAGGTAAGTTGTTACAAAGAAGGGGTGAGTTGTTATATGGCAGCGGTAAGTTGTTAAAAGTAAGGTGTATGTTGTTTCAAGGACGTGGTAAGTTGATACCAGGAAAGGGTAAGTTGTTACAAAGAAGGGGTGAGTTGTTACATGGCAGCGGTAAGTTGTTAAAAGGAAGGTGTATGTTGTTTCAAGGACGTGGTAAGTTGTTACCAGGAAAGGGTAAGTTATTACAAAGAAGGGGTGAGTTGTTACATGGCCGCGGTAAGTTGTTAAAAGGAAGGTGTATGTTGTTTCAAGGACGTGGTAAGTTGTTACCAGGAAAGGGTAAGTTGTTAAAAGTAAGGTGTATGTTGTTTCAAGGACGTGGTAAGTTGTTACCAGGAAAGGGTAAGTTGTTGAAATGAAGGTGTATGTTGTTTCAAGGACGTGGTAAGTTGCTACAAGGAAAGGGTAAGTTGTTACAAAGAAGTAAGTTGTTACAAAGAAGATAGTGAGCTGTTATATTACACCTGACTGGCATTCAAACCCCAACAAATTAGACCTGACGTTTAGTCTACGTACCCATCAGTGCTGGTTAAATCATTATCATTTGGGTATAATATATAATATTTTAATAAAGCACATTAAACTTTTCACATTAACTGAAATACGTCATACATAGAGATATCTATTAATTGGTTTAACCTGTAACCTATTACAAGTGTATTTATAGAATTATTTTGAGTTCCTATAGCAAAGATAGTTAAAGATATATATTTATTAAAGGTACAGCTGTTTCCAGTGACAAAATGATAGAGCAAGTCAAAAATTCAATTTTAAAATTATTTGTAAATATATGATTTATGTGTCAAGTTTATATACTGTAATAATAACATTCTAGACAAACGTTATAATTTTTTCTCAACATATTATTTTGTTATGTTTAATTTTTACTCGCAATGAATTTATTTCATAATTATATACTATACAAATATTTTAATATCAACAAACTCAATATAGTATTGCAGCTTGATTAATGGTGCATATATAATTTAATTTTAAACAAACAATAAACCGCTATTTTATGAAAAGAACGTCAGATAAGGCCGTTAAAACAATTCTGCAAGATGTAATAATTAAAAATGTAGTATTAATACGTCACCTAGTTTTGGCGTTCCAAATTAGAATATTTTTACCACCAAAACTTATTTTAAAATAATGTATTGATATTAATAGTTTGTACTAACGCTAGGAAATATGTGATTATTTTAAATATCTGCGTTTTAAATTGATATTTGTTCAAGTTATCTATATAAGAGATGAAGAAATTTGGAATTTTAAAGGTATTTACATTTCATTGAAAATATATGGCGTTATAATACAGGGAAAATAACCTCGATACACACGACAGGGGTTTGAACGCTGGCCATTACTTTACCAGAAAACTAGACAATACGAGGGAAATGTATTATTTTACGTGGCCAGTCTGAGGAAAGAAAAAGTTTAGGTAGAGGGTTCCAAATGTCCTATAATTTTTATATAAGAAAATATAAAGCCTTAGTTAAGAAATTATATTTTATATTGTGATGAAAACCAATTAAATTGGATGAAATGATGTGAATATTTTTAATGATCGTTCAGTTTGGGAGTGAAAGCATAAAAATTACATATTTTTAGGTTATATTATCTTCATTGAGGCTCAAGGCTTTTATTTCCAAGCCATTTCATTTGGGGAGAAGTTTACGTAAGCTCCTAAAAGTTCAAAATAGAAGAGAGAAAAACACAATCGCCACTTTAAAATATTGGCCACTTAAAACTCTTTAGAAATTCTAGTACCTCGTCGTCGACCTGTGTAATGGAAGCAAATAAATCCCTTTGGATAGCGGAAAACAGTGAAATGGAAAAATGTTCGTTAAGAAGAGTATTACACAAAATAAAGCAGACATAATAACGTACGAGAGGAAACAAAATAAAAAATTGAACAAGTAATATTTATAAACAATAGAGACTAGTCTTTAAATTTTACATCATTATTTAACAAAATATATTTAAGAGAGATTAATAAATTATGTTAACCACTTCGGTGGCTGCATGGTCTGAGGTGGGGATTTAGAAGAAGCAAGGAAATGTCTGTGATTTTTTTTTCATATTTATAGTAAAGCAATTTTTTTTTTCTAACAAAAATTAATCAAATATGGATTCAGTCCAAACATAGTGTTTAATTTTCTTCAAATGGTGATATCAAAAGTTCTTAAATATATGTTAAGGATGTACTGGAATTTAATGACCAATTTTTCTCTTCTTTTAAAAATTTTGTCATCTAATTCCCCTATGCTCATGAGAAATATTCAACAAATGCTGATTTCTCCATGTGAAGAAAATTAAACTATGTTTGTAATGAATCAATATTTAATTTATTTTGACCAAAACATATTATGCTAAATAGAGGAAAAAAACTGCCCTTTTCTCGCGTTTCTTATCCAATCATAAGGCTTCCCTCTCACAATAAAATATATTGTCTCTAATAGGGTGAACAGGGTTAAAGCCCCAGTCACGTGTTAGGAAGGTTATTTTTCTCGACGCAAATATTGGTACGTTTCCTCTAAATTCAACCTTCCTCATCGCTAGTACATTATCGTATTTGATGTATGTTTGATTAGCCCGAACGGGTAGTAAAGTAGGTGCTAAAAAATAAAAAAATTAAAGAACACTTTTGAAAATATAAAACCATTATTTATTTAATTTCAGATCATCTCATGAATACAGTTTATTTATCTATTACATTTATAAAAACTATTTAATTTACATTTAAAACACCTATTCATTCAAATAATGTTTTAATAAATTCAATACATTACCAAAATAATATTTTAACTGCTAAAAATAATTAATACAAAATATGTACCTAAAAATAATATTATTACTTCACATCACGTGATGTAATAAAAACTGTATGTAATAAATAATGCTCGTAAACCAAATATTCATTATTAAATTTTATATACAAAATATTATATGGCTTTAATTTGAAAATATTAAAGCAAATAGCGCTAGCTTGATTAAAATAAAATATGAACTTCTTACTGTGGGTAATATTTTATACTTTCGACAACCGTTCCTAATTTTATTTGTGTATTTATTTAAGATAGCTCAAGTCACTGCTAACCAGCACTATCGCGGACTGAAAAATGTATCTTAAAGAAATATTATAATACATTTTTATTCAAATTTTCACACTAGCTTTATTAAACACTTGATGTAGATAGTAAAAATAAGGAAATTCACTGTATTTTTTTTTCTAGTGAGAGGATGGGAAATCACATTGTGGACTAAAAAAACCAATCGACGTGTTTTCATAAATTTTTAGAGCGATAGGATCGAAAAAAAATTAAAAATATAAAAATAATTGTTTTTGATCATTTTAAAAGGAACATTTTTTTCCCTTTCCAATGCTATATAACATGGTATCAATATCTAATAGGAGGTTCAAGAAAAAACATAAATCATATGTATGCATTGTTTTTTCACAGAACAGTCTAACATTATTGTTAGAAGACTCGATTATAAAGTGTTATTACTAGTGTGCCAAGTGAACAGTTAGCATAACATTTATGGGATATCACCCTTTGACCTCTGGTCATACTGTTTAAATTGTGATAGAGGGATAGTTTGCTTACTCTTATTGTTGCTGACTGTTTACGCATCAGTTATGAAAATCTTTGTTGATTTAAATTCTATTACTTTATAAAAATGTTTTAGGTTGAAGTGTCATTTGTTTTGTATGAAATACATTTACTGTGATAGAATGCAATGTATAAAAAGTATAGTTTTGAAGAAAAGAATGTTGGTGTGCCTTCAAATGCACTTTACTCAAAACTACCTTTGCTTAGCTTAGGTACACTTTTCTCCGATTATAATTATTCGATTTATTTTAAATATTTAACACACATTCTTATAATGTTAATCCTCACTTTAACACAAGGAGTTAGTAAAATAATTTTTGCATATTAAATATTTATTTATTTCCCTTAAAAAATACTCTAAATAATTTGACTAGTTAAAAAAATATTCTATTGTAAAAAGTAGAGCATATTTTCTAAAAAGCCCTAGCTAAAGTATAAAAGATAGATTGAATAATAGTATCTAGTAAATATTTGATACTTCTATCTTGTATTAGTATTGAGAAAAGTGTACCTCAAATTTAATTAATTTAGGGGGACTGGCCAATTCTCTTAAATGAATTGAGCCTCTGGCCTACCAGTAAAGAGTCACTAATCTGCCATTAAATTTAGCAACGTTTATAAACTAGGCTATTGGAATGTTTAATATATTTAAAAGTGAAATCATTCCTTTAGACAATGATTCTTACAGTTTTACCCAACTGTCATAAGTTTTTTTTAATAAATTTTATGATGCACAACACATACTTTCTTGCTCCGTTATCTAAACTATACTTAAGATAGATTAAACGAAAATAATATACGTTGTTTTAGTAATTTAATGACAAATATCTTTTTTAATCGCATTTAAAATTATTTGTTCTATGCATCTTCAATTCCACATTTCCCAAAGTTCTATTTAAAACATAATTGTCTCTATAGGTCAGAAAACATTGATAATTTAATATAGTATTCTCTCAAACAAAATTCATTTATTTATAGGAATTCTACCAGTTTTAAATCATAAGTTATTTAATTTCTCAAGAATTATGGATACATGATCCAAATTGGACATTTTCGTTTATGTAAGGTACACTTTAAGTCATTTTCATGGGAAAATGAGAATAGCCATTATGTTTTTAATTTTAAACAGTGCCTAGGTACAAATTTTATTCAAAATAGTTTTTTTAACATGTCATTTAATCTTCACCGACCCCCTTCCTTGGCCGTATGATCTGAAGCGCTATTCTCGTGTTATACTAGATTGTTGAAGACGTGGAAGGTCGGGGTTTGATCCATATTGGGTGCACTGAGGATTTTTTTACCCCAAAATAGTTTTTCCCTCTCCCTTCACGCGAGTGCAGGTGCACTTTCTCTAAATTAAACCATCCTTAGCTTTAACACATAAACGTGATTAGTACATAGGTATTTAACACGAACGGGTAGTAAGACATGGTGTTAAGAAAACGTTCACCAATAAGGACTTGTATATTACGTCCTGTTGCCTGGTATTAATAAATTTAATAAATATCACATTCATTGATTTGGATTTATTCACCAGCCCACACTCCACTATATCATATCATTACTTCACTAGACTATAAAGCCACAAGGCTGACTCACTCACTGACATTAATGTTTACCCACTTCCAGATGATTTAGAAACTTAAAATTTGGCAAACTTATAGCTTTTAGCCATAACCGATGAGAACATTCCAAAAAGTTTTAAAAAAATTAACCCCTTAAAAAAATTCAAAATGGTGGAACAATTTTAAAGTCATTGCGGACATTTCTTTGAAGATATCTTATAGCTAAACGGTAATACCTATCAAAAAACGGCTCTGGAATTACATTAGTTTACATCCACTTGCAAAGAAAACCTACTGGGGTTTGGGGGCAGAGCCTCAAACGAGCAAAGCGAATTTATTTATATATATATGATATAATTTGCATTAGTCAGTGAATATGTTGACGCTATTAAGACGTATTTCCGATTTCATAAAAAGGGTGTTGAAGTCTCTTAAGAAAAAAGTCTTGAACTTATAATCTGCACAAAAATCCATAAAAGTCATAATAGTGTTTCTGTGATCTATAACTACGCTGTGACTTGGAAGATCAAGGAAGTTGACTCAAGTATTTATGCACCAGGTAAAGTTTCTTTAAATATAATTACGTTTACAGTGGGTCACTACAAAGGGGAAAAAACTGACCAACACATAGCCTATTATAAACAATATTGGACCCTTTAACAGTATTACAGTTTTAATACCAGGGCAGATAATTAGGTCAAAAGTTGGCTTAGTCATAAATTAAAGTGCTTATATATAATTATTAAGGTGGGTATGTAGGGGACGCAAGCAAATATCAGTGCTTTTTCAGTTTTTATAGCAAAAATTATTTTAGCCAAAATAAATAACATATTGCTCCAGTATCAAAGTTTAGGATAGTCTTCTTCTCATGACAATATTATTATTATTATTATTATTATTATTATTATTATTAGCACCGCGTCTTACTACCCGTTCGGGTTGTACGCACTTACGCTAATGTGTAATGGTAGGGTGATTGTGAGATGAAATGGAGGACCTACAGTTTAACGTGGAATCCGAACCACGGTGGAGACCTGGCATTCCCCACATTCACAATATATCTTGTCAGAGGTGAAGGAAGGGTTTGGTAATCAGATAAATCTATGCCAGGACCGAGGATTGAACATGGCAATATCAACAGTTGGTTGATAATCTGCCATGAGTATATCTGCATTAGATGACAAACTTTTAAAATTAACAGAAAAAGTTGTCATTAAATTACAGGAGATCTTTGACAAAGATTCAACAACTGTTGATATTACTATGTGTAGAAAATTAAAATAACTTTGTTACTGGAGTAATGCTTTATTCATTTTAGATGAAGAAATATTTTTCTATAAAAACTACAAAAACACTGAATATTTTTCTCGTCCCCTTTCAACTTACCTTAAACTAACATACCACTACCATACCAATTTTAAAACCATTCTTTCCATAGCTTTGTGCAGTTCATACACTATACACTTATGTTTGTATTATCCCCATGTCTTACTACCTGTTCACTTTTCACGTTAGACGCATATGTACTAACTAACCTAAATAGTTAGAGATCGGTAGGATGAATCTCTAGGAAGTGTACTCACATTTGTTTGGTGGGAAATGGTTAAAACCATTTAGGAAATAACCTTAAGTACACCTGACCAGGTTTCAAACCCCGATCTCCCTGTGATCGGTGGCCTTGTCTAACACGAGAGTGATGTCTTGGACCATGCTTCCACCGAGGTAAGTTAAATTTATGTTAAACTATCTGTAAGTAACCGGCGCTACCCGGTTGAAGTTAGAAGGTTGAAATAGCTCCTTGGAGAAGAATTTCAATATAAAACAAATATCTACTATATACAATAGCACACAGGGCTGTTGAACCATATTGGATACCTCTTTAACATCACAAATTGAGGATCATGTAAAGTCTTAAGGTGTGTAGTGTAGAAATAACTTTAAATATATTCCTATTTGTGCACCTTCAGTATTTCTTAACATCAATATCTAAGTATATATTCTAAGCTAAGGCTTTCTTTATTTTCTGGCTTTAGAATATTCCTATTTTATTTACATAACTATTTCCTTTTTCTACTCCATTGACTCTGCATTTAGATTAAAGGGGTAACATCTTTGTCTAAATATGTATCTACATGTAAGCTAAGATCAAATCAAATAAAGATATTGGACGTTTCTTATGTCTAAAATGGTTTAAATAAAAGGTATTTACCTACTGATGAGAAATAAACAACCAACCAAACCAAAATATAATTTATCTTCTAACTAAATGGGGGTATGTATTATGTGATGCTTAGTCTTTCATATTTGCAGTTGACTTGGCGTTCAAGTTAGATAGATAACAAATTATTATTACATTGAATACTATATTGTTTTTATATGTCTCAAGTTTTATTATCGAATTAGACTTTATTTTAATATATATACATAAATTATAACCAAAGGTTATAATTATTTTAGAATAAAATATAATTTTACAGAGCTCATAACTTTCATGACAGCTCTTTTTAGTAAATTTTACATTAATGGTGTTACCATCCTTTGTCCATAAACTAATTTTTAACGGGAAAATGTTAAAGTTTAGTTACATAAGCATTATTCATATTACAACTATACATAAGAGAATCAAATTGATCTCGTGATTTAAGATAATCATAATCTACAAAAATGGGTATAAATATAGTCTATGTTCTTCCTGAAATTATAACTCGCACAATAGTAAATATCTTGTAAACCACAGTTCAGAAGTTTTGGAGTTTACTACAAATATACAAACACTAACAAATCTTTTTTAAATATTTGAGAGATAACTAGTTGAGTATTTCTTGAATTTTTCTATTATTAGGGGTGTTAAGTTTTGATGTAATTTTCAAATGACTCTATCCGATGGTTTGTATTTTAATACACATATAAACTAAGAAAAATAATTTTTTTTCAAGAAGATATGGTTTAAAGCTTATTATACTTTTTTCAGAGTATCTATTTGAACTTGTTTAGAAACTACATGTTAACAAAAAATTATTCTTGTTCTCAAATTTGAGATAAAAATAAAAATAATATCGACCGAAATTTAAATCATAATCTGTATTAGTCTTGCCCTTTAAATGAACAATTTCAGCCCTAAAAATATTTGTGATAATATTGTATTTTAAAAACTCATGAGTTAAAAGTATAGTTCCCGTTTTAAACGTGATGCGAGTATACTTAAAGCTGACGGCTAACCTGGCCTAAACGCCTGTTAAATAATGGAACAGTTTGTATAGTCTTTACGCATTCCGACCCCGTACCGTTAGTGCAGTCGTTGGGTTGAAGGGGAGGGGGGGGGGGGT
>CABFVX010000144.1:0-16378 GCA_902151425.1 Timema shepardi | reverse complement strand
GGGGGGGGGGGGGGGGGGGTTGAGGGATATAGAGGGCAGGACGGGGCAGGATGGGTAGGGAAAGGATCCTTCTGGGTGCATTATGCCGTTAAATACAGGGTGAACTCGGGTTTATCAATGGACTAGACAAAAGCCATCATATAGAGAGCCAGGGGGAGACGAAGTGATGTATAAGGGCTAACGAAACCATACCGCACTACCGACATACACAAAAAATGAATCAATAACTAGTACCAGAAAAATAATATCCCAGATAGGGGTTTTAAGTTTCAATTTAGATGTGAAGAAAATTATCTTAATATATGTTTATATAACGTTATCATCAATGATTTTATTTAATCACTGTATCTCTGACAACACATCCAAGCTAATCGTATATTTAACCTATTAGGTTAGAGATTAGTAAGGTAGAATTTATAAGGAAATATTCCCGAATTTTCTTGGAAGGAGAATGGTAACATTTTCAATAAAAAAAACACCTCAGTAAACTTGGCCAGGATTATATCCCTGACCTCCTGTGACTGGAAAACCATAAAAAAAAGAGACTAACAAATTCGCCCAAGTCTTGGTAATAAATTTTTATGAATGTGAATACACTGTGTCGCTACCTGCATCTCCATGGGCGCTTATTGTTAGGATGGTCGTAGGGGAAGGGTAAATAAATATTGAAATAAGTGAGTCAAAACGGAATTTCAAGGCTTTTATTGGAAACAGTACTGTATATAGTTTATGACATAAGTAAATTTGATAATAGTCATGTCAAATACAGAGATGAGCGAGAAGTTAGACCGTCGTGCCATTTACTTGTACTAGAGTTTAATAGGACCTAGGTTGAGACTCGGAAGGTCCACTCAGCCACCAATAGCGCTCGTTTATGGCGTTTCATGGTGGCCATCTTACTTGGCTCCTACGTATCAATTAACTGTACTAATTACATTATATCTCTAAGTCATTAACACAAAATCTGGCCTCCACCATTAAAACAGTCCACAAGCGTAGCAAAGTCCTAGATTTAGAGCTTCCTAACCTCCGACTTCTTAGCTCCTTGCTAGACAAAAGACTGACGTATTTAACCGGCAGGAAGGGGTATATTTTCCCTTAATGGTCTAGTCCCCGACCAATCAACAGCAATTAGATCATTTTTGGGTCACAATAATTATTGTTGTATTAAGTTCTGTAAAATGTTTACTCGGCACAAAATTAATTAAACCTATTGTTCATGTTGTTTGGAATTGCTTTTATTGTTTGTAAGTAAATGTTTTTGTTACCGACAACCCACTGTCTACTTCAATCATATTTACGTTGCAGACAAACAATATGGACAAGATATCAATAAATACCTCTGATATATAGTATTATAGTATTATTTTTTCTATCTGTTAGCACAAGCCATATAAAGTACTGACGTTTATAGGATAGTTTATTTGAATTAATGACATAATGACCAAAAATTCCATATTATGTTATTATTGAATATTTATAAAATTATATTATATTAAGTCAGCCTAGCTATGTTTAATTTAGGACCAGTCTATTCTTCGTTATGTGCTAATCAGTAAATAAAGCTAATGCAATTTTCTTAACTAATCTTGTAGATGCTTTTCACGCGTTTAAAAATATACTAAATAATATCTTTAAAGGAACCATAAGCACGTTTTATGCTATAATAATAAAACTTAGCACCACGCCTTACTACCCGTTCGGGTTATACTTTATGCTATACTTCAACTCTTAGTCATATATATATATATAGAGAGAGAGAGAGAGAGAGAGGAATTAAACTGTTCAACTTGTAGTTGAACGTGGAAGTGTCTCATCTGTAGTTTTTTTTAGAAGCGAGCAAGAAATCGTCACATACTTAAAAGTCCATGAACCCCAAGCTGGAATGTGTTTGTGTGAGAAAAAAGTGTGTAGTTCTTAGGTACGAGTGCATTTCTAATTATTGTTGTAGTCTTGTTCGTGGCTAAGCTTGTTACAGTCTTTTCGAAATACTTAATTTATGAAATTTTTAATCTTAGAAGACCATCTCAGTTCAATTAAAATATGTATTGAGTGGCATACAGTACCTCCCCATTTTATAGTATTTTTTTTTAGTAGTTTATAACCAGGACTTCCCAATTTTATATTATTACTTACATCAATCACATATTTAGAACTAGTTATAAACCTGTAGTTCTACTCTTGATAGTTTCACCTGACATCATAAATCAAATGAAAGGCCGTTCCCATATTAAAGTTTTTTGTTTCCTGTGCTCATGTTTGGGCTTTATACAAAAACTGCCACCTAAACACACCAGTCTTAGATTTGAATTATCGACCTCTCAGTTATGGCAAACTTTATTAGGAAAGAACGACACCTTGGTCCACATGTTCACTGGTATACGGTGTTGGATACTCTATATTTATTGTGTAAATATTCTAAAAATTATGTTATACTTCCGACATGGTATGGACCATCTTTGAAACTATTATGAAAGGTATTCAGTTTGAATAAACTTGGGGTTGAAGATTAAACCTTGATTCACACAGTCATTGCAAATAGATGGCAAAATATTTTTGAGCAGCATAGCAATTTACGTTATTGTAACAATGATTGCTAACAACGAAAAGAATAAACCTTCTACGTTTACGAGCTTTCATACAGATTTTTTAAGATCAATTTCATGAAGGAGGTTTCAAGTTGTTGAGTTGTGTAGTGAAAAATTAATCAAAATAAAATAGGACACACACACTTTTAATTTAACGAGTCATTTCAATTCTCATCAGATATTAAACGTGGATATCTGTTTGCTCCTTGCCTTGTAAGCACATGCGCACTGATTTGTTTGGCTTTTGAAATCTGATTGTGTCGTCCAAGTGCAGAACGACACAAAGCTGAAAATATATCAAGCGGCAATGAGCAGATCTCTCTAGTGAGGCTGAAATCTTGAAATCGGCTTAAGAGTTCATCACCTAACCACGTTTCTGTTGTGTGTTTTTTTTTGTGTGTGTGTGTTTTGGAGAGCGTGTGGAAGCATAATAAGACCTATTGTGGTCAGAAAGTAGGTGAGTGTTTCATATATCAGTTTAAGTGTAATCACGTGTGCTTTGTATGATTCGTCAAATGCTCAAGTGACTTATGAGACAAAAGTTTGAAGATGCACCTACCAATAAACTGCATGGTTGACTTCAATGACCTGTTTGTAGTGAGAAGGGCTTTGTTTGGATTACTCTCGTGGACGCCTATTGAACAAGCTCACACACACACACACAATCTCATTTTTTACTTCCCACTAGGACAAAAATTAAGACTCTTTTGTCTGTTTCTTAGTCCAAAGTGCGTGTAGGGGTTAGGGGTTGAAATAGGATAAAAAAGGAAAAAAGAAAATTTTATAAGCTGATTTATAGCTATAAGAGCGTCAAGTAGCGCTGCTAATCTTTTTTTAGTAGCTTCAACAAGTCGTGCGACAGGGAGAATAGGAATGGGGGAAGGGTAAAAGCTACCGGCCACGCATGTAAGTGAAAATAGGTCCTTCGAGTCCTCTGGTCTGGTCGTGGGGTCACTAACACTCCCTCCGTATGAGGAACTTACTTTCTTGTCTGTTGATATTTCGGTGGTCCTTCGCGAGGGTTGAGGGTTTTTATATTTAAGGATTCCGTCGACAAATTTGGAAAATTTTGAAGACATGTGACGATGCTAATACACTCAAAAGTAACTAAAATATTATTTATTTTCAAACCAACATATTTGATGATCACTAAATTTACAAATTTACTTAAGTCTAAAAGTAAACAAAAAGGCATCCAGGCTCACAAATGAAATTTCATCATTGTGAAAGAATACGCTCCAATTATATCTATTATACAAAAAAATATATTTACGTCCAGGAAATCATCTCCGGGGATATATTTATGTTGGTTAGTAAACAGAGTGAATTAATTTCTCGTGCACACTCTTTTGTGATCAATAAAATTATATTACTTGAAAAGGCAAAAACAAATTGTAACAGTCTCACAAATAAAATGTTATATAGTTTAATTGTATCAGAGCAGCAATCAATCTAATCATTAACATATGAATGTGTCTTCATTTTATTTTACTTGTCCTTTAAAATTTACCACAATAACATATTAATAATACTATTAGAAATCATTTTATAAAACAATTAATATCCTAATCATGTGTAATGCTACTATTATAAATCCAAGCCAGTTTAATTTTAAATCTTATAACGTTCAAATGAGTTTTTTTAACACCGATTCTTACTACATATTAAGGTTATACATATATATGATAACTACACAAATGGCGTAGGAATTTGTACGGAAGCATTTCAGAGGTGATCTACCTGGCATTGCGTGAAAGGATACTGGGAAACCATTAAGGAAAAACTACCATAAATATTATTGTTTCAACTTCCTTATACATTTGTACTAACTCTTATTCTACTATAAATCAGGATATTTTTTTCCATTCATTTTATAATAATTTCCATTATATATATATATTTATTTATTTTCTAAATTTTAGCATATTAACTATCTGGAATTTAAACCATTAACTTATGTACTACTAAACTACTTGTCCTATTTTTGCCAAAATTATCAGTTTGCTTTAACCTGTGCCAGTTGATCCACCCCTGCTATTTTAATTGTCCGGTACTCTCCCCGACCATCAGTAGAACCAACAGGGATTCAAACCACGATACCCCTGTCCTCAGCAGACTAGTCTAACACAAGAGCAATGCCATATAGTATTATGTTATCTTAAAAAATATTGATAGTCATGGATTTAAAAATAAAATGTACTTAATTTTAACTTTTTTTCCCGTATTTTTAAATTTTATTTCAATGACTCTTTAACTAAAACTACTTTAATTCATTGAAATTATCAAATTATAAACAAAGGCCGGTGTAGCCAAAAATACAATCACTCTGAAATAATTTTGTCAATCAATAAAAGGTTTTTCAAGCTGAATGCTATGAAGGGTTAGAAGGTGTGCCGTAATAGTTTGGGGGAAGATCTAAAAGATGCGGGGAAAAAATTAAAATTATGTACATTGTATTTTTAAATCTGTGAATATTAATATTTTTTTAAGATAAAACAATACTAGGATTAAAAAGTGGGCTATACACATAACCTATTAATTATTTTAATTTCAGTTGTAGCTGTATCTAAATATTATAGTACTTAAACTGAAAAATGACATCTGGACACCGGGTTGGAACTCGAGGACTTTGGCTTCAAGCGCCAATGCTCTAACAACTGAGCTAGTCAGGAATCCTTCTGTAGTAAGGGTCATTCTTCACTCATATTTTAAGGCATAGTTTGTGACAGACTTGTGGAAATCGTCATCTGCATGTGAGTGATCCAATTAAGATTATTATTAGCATCACGTCTTACTACCCGTTCGGGTTAAACGCACTTATGCTAATGTGAAATGGTAGGGTGATTTTGATATTAAATGAAGTACCTACATCTTACCATGGGA
Organism: Timema shepardi; assembly: GCA_902151425.1. NCBI lineage: Eukaryota > Metazoa > Arthropoda > Insecta > Phasmatodea > Timematidae > Timema > Timema shepardi. Next base: position 10,907 of record CABFVX010000144.1, on the reverse strand, counting down.
TTCGAGCCACGGTGGAGGCCTGGCATTCCAAACTTCGTAAATTGTGATTAATAGAAACGTCTTTTCAGACGTGAGGGAAGGGTTTGGCAATCAGATAAATCTGTATCGGGACTAAGGATTGAACCCTAGACCCCCATCACAGAAGTCTAACAGCTTACCCTTACACCACCAGGTCACCATCCATTAAGATCCCTAGCTATTATATAACATATCCATATTCGACTCGGGAGAGCTTTATGCTGCCAATTGTACTGTACAATTACATTTTTAGCCAAGCTATTAAATGTGTTAATTCAATTAATATGCTATATAAATGTGGCTATATCTGCAACTAACAAATATATTATCTTGACTATTTAATCCACCATTATATGCGCATTCTTATAATTTGTAATTGTGCTAATGGCAGGATAAATCTCTCTAGAATCAAAGATGTTTGCGTTATCTGATAGATCGTGACCTTAATTGATTACACATATCCAGCCGACGATTTCCACACGTTCATCATAGACTCTGCTTTAAAATATGAGTGAAGAATGAACCTGGGCACTGAATAACTCCTGGAAAACTCAGTGGTTAGAGCATTAGTGTTAAAACCAAAGAGTCGAGTTATATTCAGGTTCTGTCCGGGTGTCATTTTTCAAATCAAATAATGTTTTAGTGTTTTAGCTGTTTAACCTTAGAACACAATCAATGCACGTGTTTTAAAAATAAAATCTCTTGTTGTAAAAACAGAATATATTATCCATAGATAATTCTAGCACCTTAGCTAGTGTGCTGTGAATGTAAAGAAATTTATTAAAAAACTTCTCTAGTAGCAAGAGTATTTAAGTAATTATTTACTATTTTATCACCGTGTATTACTACGGTGCTATATGCTTATGAACTAATTTCACTAATGTGTTAGGGATTTGGAAGGTTTAATTTATAGTAAGCTCGCCCTAATTTGTGTAGAGGGAGAGGGTAGCATCATTTAGGATAACCACCAATATTACACCCAACCGGGATTGAACTCTGATATTCCCGTCTTCTGCAGTCCAGCCTAGCACTAGAGTAGCGCGTTAGACCATCCGGTTACCAAAGCGGGTTAAAGTAATCCTATCAGTCCTATAAATGATATCAATCCTACGTGACTCGTCAGAGAAAATGTTTGGTTTACATTGGAAGCTTTTATGGCCTTATTAAAGTTTGAAACTAGCGTATATACTATCATATTTAATGCACACTTTAAATAACAAGATCAACTCATAACACACATTAGAAACTGACTTAACCTAGGGTACACTGACAATCCTGATGGACTCGTAAGTTCTGATTTCATATCCTATCTAGGTTATCTGATATCTTTCTTGCAACCCCTTGGGTATAGAAAGTTTTGTAATCGTCCAAATGATTGTATTCGAGATTTATATGAATGTTGACGTTTCATATACCCCTAACTCAAAAATATGTTTTTTTAACTTGAATTAGATATACAAGCCTAAAATCAATAGGGAAAATCAAAATCGATATTCTCAAAATGGCCTCTTAATATTTGATTAAAATACGTATACGGGCACTGTTCTTCTTCTTTCTTCTTTAAGGGCCTTTGGCCTGCACCATTCCAAGGGCTTTAAAGGCTGTCCTTCCATCTTTGCGTCGGTCTTCAAGTCTCTCTGGAGGTATATTGTCTCTTTCTATTTTTACAGTTCTGTCTTATTGCATCCTGTCAATACATTGGTTCTATAATCCCCTACGGGGAGCTATCCATTCATGATGGGGTTGATTTTGCAAGATTACAAAGAAAATAGTTCATCTAATTTTTCGAGTAAAACGACCAAGTAGACACTTTACATATGCGGGTATCGGAAATTCTGAGCATACATTCACAACTCTTTGAAATACGGAAAAACTCATTATTAAAAAGTTATATTGGGCCAATTATTTAAGATTTAACATTATTGTTTTGAATATTATTTTATAAAACCAACATTTTCTGAGTTATTGGCATATATATTATTAAAATGAGCTCTGAAAAATGGGGGAGCTTATTGATTGGTTCTTTGGTGGAAAGATATGTATACTTTCTCAATTTGTTCCTGTAACACTGTGTATTATTTCATTGATGCTCTTTGGCAAAATGTAATGTTCCTTATTTTATTATACTTTTTCATTAACGTATATTATTTAGTTTCATATATTTTCATTTTTAGATAAGGGAATGAGAAAATCTTTGGGCTGCATCATATGGTTTTACTTCAAAAGCTAATCAGGAAAATACCAGTACGCTTACTTAAACTTAGCTCATTCTGTGTATTTAGGATATTTGGTGAAAGTTACTGAAAGTACTGATGGGTATTAAAAGGCTCTAACACTGAAGAAACAAACTATAATAGTAGTTCTACCCGTAAGAGCTAGTAGTCTCATTATCAATTAACAGGTAAATTAGATACAAAATTATGCTCGAAAAAGAAATCGCTTCCAAGTATGGAGTTACCTATTCTTTATTTGACAACATCGAAATTGGTGTCATTGAAATAGATTTATGTTTTTACAATAATTATTTTCCAATTTGACTGCCAAACTGTTTCAATGGTCTCAATACCACTGTCCATTAACACAAAATCAAACCAAGGTACGGTGTCTTGGTCAAGCTGTATTACTGATCTAATCTAGCAGTTTCCGTAGCATATTATTATTATCATAATCATTATTATTTTTATGTGTTCCAACTTACGACAGGTCTATTCCTTTAGTCAGTGAATCTAGAACGCCAATGCCCTGTCTTCTGCCTCATCCTTCAGCTCCTTGATTTTTTTTATTTCATTCATGTCCTCCAATATTTGAATTTTACCTCTTCTAAGCTATTCTTTTCTTCAACCTTGCCTTCTATGACGTCGTAGAGAAGACAGTTCTTTCTAGGAATGTCAACCGTAGCTCAAAGAAATAGAATGTCTGGTAAATAGGATGAATTTAGGATCCGTATATTAAGTATAAAGTATTTTAGATAAGTGATAGAATCAATCTACAACAGTGAACAATTTTGAATACGTGTAGAATATTATTCAGTCTGGTTTGCCAGAGACGAGGAGGTGGGTGTATGAACCCCGGATGTATTGCAGGTGTGGTTTTATTTTCTAATTATTTTCACAACTTTCCTTCGCTATAAATTGGGTATTTTTCTCTAAATTATTAAATGCAAACAGCCCAAATGGGCTGTAAAATGCAGAGGAGTAAAATAAAATAGATTTACCATAACAATGTCGAAATTTAGAGTAATATTTAAATTATTACAAGATATTTTAGATATAAAAGATGTACGACTAGAAAACTTTATCTTTTATTTTACTACAGTTTCGTTGTTACTGGTGTTATTCGAATAAAAGCTTGACTTTGCTATTGTACGGGAAATAAACTCTTTAGATAAAAGTTATTGTTTACATCATCCCTTTTCATTCCCACAAAGTTCCTCAGTTTCAATTTATACCCAGTTTCTTTCGAACCATCAAACAAAAGTATTAATAACGTTGTGAAGTCATCCCCTCGTCATTCCTCCCTCCCTCCCACCCTCCCTCCAACCCGTATCTTAGCATATGTCCCACCTGATATTGGAAGATGTGTTTTGGAAGTACTATTATTATTGATCACTTTGTTTACTAGAAGAATTATACGAGAGACAGCGGCTATGAATGCAAACTTTCTAGACGTCGGAGGGAAGTAAAATACGTGAAAAGTTGTCCGTGAGATAAACAAAGGGAACTTTGTGTTAACGATGGACAAACTTACAATCCCCAACAAATAATCTCTAATCTTCTTTTATGGTGTTTTTTTTTAACATTCCTTATTCTAATTTTCATGACATGTTTACACCATGCACAGAGAGAGAATTCGCGATGTAAATACATTAACTAAAAAGCAAACCATCAAAATAGTCATGGAATATAGGACTGGCTTATATGATAGGTTATGTTATTGAAGCAAAATAGATTAATCCATTATGGCCTAGTGTTGAGCCTTACCTAGGTTTTACGTATAATTAATAATTATTTGTTGTGTATATTAATAATTATAGAGATACAAGCGGCCAAGATCCAGCCTTGGTCAGATATGGTGTTTATAACTAAATATTATCAGTTCACCTTATAACAAATATAAAAGTGGCAGAGGTATGAACGATACTAGTAATAACTTTCAATATACAGCCAGTCCTTGTGATGGAGTGAAGGTGTCGCTTGTAGGGTCAGTTGGTGTATGAACGATACTAGTAGTAACATTCAATCTACAGCCAGTTCCTGTGATGAATGGAGTGAAGGTGTCTCTTGTAGGGTCAGTTGGTGTATGAACGATACTAGTAGTAACATTCAATCTACAGTCAGTTCCTGTGATGAATGGAGTGAAGGTGTCTCTTGTAGGGTCAGTTGGTGTATGAACGATACTAGTAATAACATTCAATCTACAGCCAGTTCCTGTGATGAATGGAGTGGAGGTGTCTCTTGTAGGGTCAGTTGGTGTATGAACGATACTAGTAATAACATTCAAGCTACAGCCAGTTCCTGTGATGAATGGAGTGAAGGTGTCTCTTGTAGGGTCAGTTGGTGTATGAACGATACTAGTAATAACATTCAAGCTACAGCCAGTTCCTGTGATGAATGGAGTGAAGGTGTCTCTTGTAGGGTCAGTTGGTGTATGAACGATACTAGTAAAACATTAAATATACAGCCAGCCCTTGTAATGAATGGAGTGAAGGTGTCGCTTGTAGGGTCAGTTGGTGGCTTGGCAGTCTGATGTGCAATAGTACCTTTTGGCTCAATGAGTAAAGCTACAAAAAATCACCACACTGCTCATTTTCCCAATACATCTCTTGAGTGCTGCCTAGAATTTACAGCTGACGGTTGAAGTGTTGAGGATCCAACCAAACTTTAGGTTGAGTACTTTACATATTATCATACAAATACACAAGAATAATTATGAAAATAATATCACTTCCAACAAAATTATAAATTTAAAATAGCAACTAACCTTGATTGGCGCTACTTCGACTTCGATGAGACAATGTGATAAAACATGGTACTATTTCCCTCTCTTATTCTTTGTTATTTTTGAGCTTCCACTAAAATGGGGATGCTATTATATAATATGTCTGTAAAATTTTCATCTCATCTTACTACCTATTTACTTAATTTAACCATACTAATAGTTTAAGGACCGTAAATATATAATTTGAAGGAAAGGTACATGTATTTGCGTGGAGATAGAGTGGGAAATTAATTAGGAATAACCATCTTCTGAAGCCCACCGGGCTTCAAACCCCAACTCCTCACACAGCAAACTAGACTAAATCATTACGACATTTAATATCTATTTCACCTGCCTCGGTGGCGTAGTTGGCTAACGCGCTTGTCGTGTTAAGCTCGACTGCTGAGGACGGAGAGATCGAAGTTCGAATCTCGGTCGGGTGAACTTGGGGTGGTTTTTTCTAAATGGTTTTCCACTCTCCCTCCACGCAAATGCAGGTTCACTTCCTCTAATTCAACCTTACCAAATCCTAATCTATTAGCGTAATTAGTACTTAAATCGTATAGCCCAAACGGGTAGTAAGACGTGGTGCTAAATAAAAAAGTATCTATTTCCAACGATGTGGGAGATACTAGAACTCAAAAGATACCGTCAAATGTTATATTTAAAAGCACTAAATAGATTCATTATTTTTTGGGTTTATTCGGGGGATATATCTGGTGAGATACCTACTTATTGCACGCTGTAAAATTAGTTCCTCCCAAATAAATTGGCAACCTTGTTCATTTAGGCGTAGCATTTTGGTGGTAAACTTTTGTATAGCTCTCGGACCAACTTGTTCCTATGTGTTAAAAACCCCCACTCCCCCCTGAATTCCAAGTCTACACCATCGCAAACGATGAAACCATCCCCCCTTACCCGGCCCTTTTCAACAATACTGTGAATGGTTAAGGAGCAAGTCGTCCACCTCAAACCCTCTCTTTCTCCAATCCCTTTAAAACAGCCAAGCCACACTCCCTTGTTCTAAGCCTTCACTGTGTTAAGTTTGCAAAACAACCCTTTCATCCCTTCCTTGCTTCTCCAAGTTTAACCCTTACCTCTCTACCCCCTCCCAGTCCCTTTACCAACCAACCACAAATATGAATCGTTATCAGTACTTGTCGTAGGTAAGGCCACAAACTAATTGCATGCCATTGTTATGTTAGGTGAGAGGACGATGAGAGAGAATTCATATTAACTAGGTTAATGTATTTTTCTTGTTAAAGAGAAACTAATTTAATGTCTACCACGTTTTATACTAAAAGGTCCAACAGTTAAAAACTCATAACATTTATTTTTAGTGTTATTTTATATGGTGTTTTTTTAAGGCACTTGACACGGTTAGGTTGGGGCTTGCTCATTATGGTGAGCTCCGAACTTTACGTGCTTTAAATGATAAATCTTCATTAAAAGTCAGTCCCCCAATGGAATTACAACAAGTTGTCCGAGGATATGGTGCCTTTTAGACCAGCACATAATAAGTTTGTTATAACTAGCCCCTAAATGGCAAAGTGGTAGAGATATTGCTCCTTCAGCTCTGGGTGTAAGCTAGCTGGTTTGATTCCAATACGTCTTAAGTGGGTAGAAAATAAGTCGCATACCAAAAATGTTTAGTGATATTAATAAACAAAAATATTTAAAAAGGAAAAACACAAGGATTGTTCTAAATTAAGCAATATATTTTTATTACTACGCTTTCAAAGTGAATGTTGACCATTCATTTACCAATATTATTGACCACATGGACTAATTGTAAAGCGCATCTAGTCTGGTTTGCTTGTGATCAGGAGGTCGCGGTTCTAATCCCATTATGTTGTACTTCTTATCCTAAATATTTTCCCTACGTGAAAAATCAGCTACTTTTCCTCTAAATTGGACCTTTCTCAAAACTTCCGTATTAGCGAGATTAAAGCATGTATAGACCGGACGAGTAACAGGACATTTTGGAAAACAGAATTATTATTTTATAAAATAATATTAATATATCATAAATATTTGCGCTCTCTCTCGCTCTCTCTTTGAATGGTTATTGAATGCTGTTTGGTTCAAATAACTTATTATTTCAAACATATGGAGGCCAATTTTTTTTAAATATATTATTTTGGCCATAATTGATATTATTAAAGTAGCACTGAGAATTTAACTTCACTTAACAGATGGTAAAATACTTCAACTTTGACAACTATATTTTCAAAACTAGCGTTTGAAATTAATTTTAAAGGATTTTTAAATTCACCGAAAGAAATTATTTCTGATATGAGTTAAAATAATTGAAGAATGTATCAACTTAATTGAATATCAACGATGTGTTGGCTGGAGGCCTACTATTACTTTATATTGTATTTGAATTCCTATTTTGTACCACCCATCTAGCATATTCGTAAATTTATCCTAAAGTAATGAGCTAAGAATAAGAAAATTAAGAGTATAAAGTATATTTTAAAACATCTGATTGATATGAGAGTGGTAAAATCTGTGGATTCTAAACCAGACTTCTTGCCTATTAGCAAAGTAGATATCAAATGTATAATCTCAAGTCTTCGTTGTGAAGGAAAAAATCAAAAGAAAAGTTACTTAGTACTTAATCTCCCATATTTTTAGTCTTACTAATTCAAAACTAAGCAAATGTAAACTTAAATCTACTATATAATTAATAATGTACAATATCAATATCGTCTAACTATATGCGTAAAAATACTATACATATTTAGATTAAATAAATAATATATTATTATCACCTAAATTAATATTGAAAACATTAAATAGTGGTTGTCTAAAAACTAATTTAATATTTTCTACTACAAGAATATAACATAAAATTAATATGACCTGGTGAATTAGAGCATTGATTCTGCTAATTGTAGGTTTATTTTTAAATATTTAAGCTCTTATAACATATTCTAAGAGCTGCTATGTAGATTTTGAAACGACCCATTAGAGAAATTGTTCCTTCTTTCCTCAGGATAGCTATCATTTGTTAAACACTGGTTTTACACACGTTTTAGAGTAATCTTATGTAAATGGCCAGTGGTTTAACTCAAATAGACCTATATCTTTTTTATAAAGCTTAGATAATCTTATACTTTTTAGACTATTGTAAAATGTATAGTACAAGGTGTGTTTTTTTTTATTCGTTCGTATAGCCTCATGCTTGAAATGGCACCGGAATAACTTATGCTAACTATATAGATTAAGAATATATAAAGGATAAACTTAGGAAATTTAATTTATGTTACGTCTGAATAATAATATGAAATTATATATAGTGTGATAAGATGTTTCATAAACACAGGCATAAAGCCATGGCTTCATAAATAAGGGTCAGAAGTGCCCATCCCTTCACTATCCCTTTCGGTAGTAAAATGTATAATAAAATACATTCATGTTATATACCTCTTTTTATTAAGTTGCCATGGAAGGAAGTGTAAGTTAAGGTCAACAATTTTGCCATTTTTATGATAAGATAACGTTTTTGGCCAAAATAAATCAAATATCACTTCATTAGATGTAATTAGTTTAATTCTTTACATATTGTGAAATCAATATCGTCTCTTTTTTTTTGTCTTTTTTTGTTTTTGTTAAGCATGCACTTTTTTTGGGAAAGATTCTGTTTAAAAAAAAGTTAGTCTAGAGAAAATATCCTAAACATATTTATAAAACTGTAGATATTACTAGAGCATATTGATTTTGTAGAAAATTAAAATTAATTTTCAAAAAAATACATTATTTATTCGGGCTCAAAGTGCCTTTTCATCTTTTTAACCTAAAAGCTGTAAGAGTATTGACCCTAATCTCACTTTATATCTTACTTAAAATGCAAAATATATGTTGGATTTATTGAAAAAAGCTGCGCATCAATAGTTTGTTTATCTTCCTTCCCCTCCCATTCCCCTCCTCCTTATTTCAAAAATGAAACACGGTAACACATATGATTCCCACGTATAATTCAGTTTGAATGGTGGTTATTAGGTGAGTTCTAGCTTGTTTATAATTCCCAAACGAAGTTGAATCGACCCGATGAAAGATAAGATGATAAAACCACTAAAATATTAATGAACCTAACGTCGCTGCACGCATGTAGATATCACTTATGACATCAAATGTCACTAGCCCCCAGGTGTTCATCCTTAATTTGGCCAATTTGGCAAGTAGTCATTCAGATTGGTTTAATAAGGGGGTTAGTAACTTTTTTGATAATGCGGGCCGTAGTCTACGGGCTTAAAATAAATTTTTCTGTGGTCTGGTTTAGAAAAGAAATATCTAGGAGAAAATTTTAAGTTTATATTTCTTTCATAGTAATTAGTTAATGGTCTGTTTTTATGAACACAATTGTTTGTTTGTTACATAGCTTATGGGCCAGATAAAATCAGTTTATGGGCCAGATCTGGCTCATGGGTTGTAGGTTGTCGATCACTGGTCTAAAGAAAAAGAGTAAACGAGACTGAGTTATAACGAGTATAATATGGTTTTGGTTGATTATTTGACCGGTCCTATATTCTATAGATAGTTCAATAGAGAAAATGTCATGGCAGTCTATAGCTAAGGCATGATTAAAAAGAAATCATTTTTTTAGTGTCAGTAGACTTTGATCATCAAATGTTACATGTCAGTTACTCTAAGTGTGTAGTATCTACCTGGTCCATCCTCATAACCCAAATACGGAACTCCAATGAAATTAACCAACACCCATCCTTTATTTTTTATTTTAGCACTATGTCTTACTACCCATTCAGGTTATACGCCTGTATACTAATTACATCTATGAGCTATGTTATAATTATAATTATTATTATCACCGCGTCTTACTACCCGTTCGGGTTATACGCACTTACGCTAATGTGTAATGCTAGGGTGATTGTGAGATGAAATGGAGGACCTACAGTTTAACGCTGGATCCGAACCACGGTGGAGGCTTGTCACACCAAATGTTCACATTACAACCATTATTATTGTGAACCAGATCGTACAAGGAAACATGCAAGGATTGCGTGGGCGCTTAAATCACCTTATTTTACATTATATCCGCTACACTTTCCAGCCTGTGGCCTGGGTTAGTTATTTTATTCAAGCCATATATTTTCCACAACCGGCTGGCTAGGCCTGTCGTAGCTTCGTGTGTTTTATAATATAACTTAAGACTAGGACAGGCACAACAGCCAGTCCCCGGCCGTTAATTAATCAATGTGAAAGATAAATACATATTTGCATCAATGATAAATTTTCAGTAATTCCAAGAATCGAACCTGGGTCCCTTATCTCAGTAGGCAGACACGCTACCAACTGAGCTAAGATGTCGGACTACTATCTCATTTTAATTCTAATCAATTTTTTTTTAGCATTGCATCTTACTACCCGTTCGGCTTATACACGGATGTACCAATTACGCTGATGGTTTTAGAAATTAGGAAGATTATATTTAGAAGACGTGTAGCTGCATGTACGTGGAGGGAGAGTCAAAAAACATCCTTTGTACACCCGACCGAGATCCGAACCCCAATCTATCCGTATTTGTCAATCTAGTCTACTGTGAAAGTAGTGCGTTAGACCTTGCGGCCACCGAAGCAAGTAAATCGATACCTTCTTCTTTTAATGAAAAATCAAACTAAAATCCCACGCGATTTGCATTTTTAGTTTTATTTTGTGTGAAAGGGGTAGAATAACTCAATGCTGGTATATTTTCCATACTGAGGTGATACGCCAGTGTGCACCTACATCAATCTATGACAGTCTACTATTGATTCATGAGTCCTAAGACACTACTGTACCTTGCATAACCTGTCCTGTCACGAATTTAGGCTCAAGTCAGCTCTTCCCTCGACTAGTTCTACAGTAGAATCCACTATTTTCTAGTGAAACTGTCAGCTAGTAAGATA
>CABFVX010000143.1:426178-447428 GCA_902151425.1 Timema shepardi | reverse complement strand
ACATCCAGTGCGTCACCCTACCAACATACTCCCCCACCCTCCCACTCAATTAAGGGTCCTTTGTTCGTGTTAATTACCCCTATTGTTCGCGCCAGAAGATGTACATGCTTACTACTCAGAATGCAATGGAAGGAGGACAACATGTTTTTTTAAACCATTCTCACTCAAATGCTGCTTCAAACAAGAGAAAAATCCTGAATTACTTCCAATCATTGTGGGTGCACCGTCCGTTGTAATAGAAGTTAGTTTTTCTCAGATCCAGAACATATTTTTTTGACACTTAAAAAAATATTTGGAGTATATCAGCTCCACAATTATGGACTCGCAATCCACAAATTACAAGGATTTCTTCACGAATTGTAAAATTGTGAAGCACAAACCGAACCCAAAATATTAATTGCGCCGTGTCCATAAAATTGATTCGTCCAGTGCTAAGGAAAAACACAAAAAAACATTTAATTGTTCAAGTAGTTGCTCTTCTATGTTTTTATATAGTTCCATCACTCGGCGAACAACTGTCCTGAGGCTTAACTACAAATTCTTCACTTTTTGGAGGATATAATTTTTCACCTTAGATCCGTAGTTTTCCATCAGAGTTTATATCACCGTGATCAAAATGTCTTTCACCAACTCCGCATCGGAGAATGGTTTCTTTTTCCGAGCCAAAGTCCAGGCTACTTTATGACTAGCTAACGTTACCAATTCATTCGACGAAAGAAACTGTTTCAAGCTTATCTTCTGATCTGGGAACTGTAATTTCAAACGGGACATTTCACTGAACCGATTACATCCTTTAACTGGGAGTTTATTATTGTTGGATTCACTGTGATTATTTTGGAAATGCTTCTTCAAACTGCCTACCTTATTCTCAATGAAACTTTTTTTTTGTTGCACAGGAGGCACATGAGATTTTCATTTACATGCGTCACTACAAATTTTAGCTCCCAGCTTTCTTAAAAATTTCGCTTTACGATCTTCCATTCTCTTGTGTGTTTTTTTCTTTTTATCAGTAGGTTCCGAATCAATAAATCTGTCTGCTTCACTCACCTCAGCACTAACACCTTCTGCTGGTTACCTTCGTTTTCGAATCACCCACTTATACATCTCTCAAGAATAATTTGCTAAAATTTTAAAATAACAGTTTTTTTGTAAAGGAAAAAAACACGAGAAAATTGTACACATGAAACAAGGGAAACCATGCCTTTTAAAATGTTTGTTATTAATTATTAGACAACCCCCGTTCAAGGTCGGGGCTAGACTAAAGTGCGAGAACGAAAATCAGTTAAGGGGTTAATGGACCCTAATTACTGTGAAAAGTGAAACGGAAGAGCAGTCTCAAGTAACATTTTTCTTCAAGACAATTTTACATGAGGCCAGTCGATAGGCAAACTCAAATGGCGTCAGTTTGCCATTGCCACTTGCCAGTTTATCAACTGGCCTCGTGTAATCGCGGCTTCACAACTCAATCCCTTTATAGGAAAGGAGTTTTCCTCCTTTAAAAACCCAGCCCACAAAGTCATTTTTCTCTAAAACGCAGCTCGTTCTTAAATAAAGCCCTTCGAATCGTTAGTAAAAGTGTGGAGGGGAGTATTCGATGGCGGTGTTCTATATCTGACTTATTCCCAAAGTGGAATGTTTCCAATGATATACAGTAAATATCAAGTTACAACAACGGTCCCGCTACCAGGAAAAAGTTAATTTTTCTGTGAGAGTTAGCAAACTCAAATTCGCCACACTTTTATAGACAATTCACCCCATGCGGGTCTATATTCTCTTTGGTCTACTCGCTTAATCAAGTTTGCACTACACAAGACAACTACCTCCTATGTCTATATCCTCTTTGGTCTACTAGCTTAATCAAGTTTTTCCCAAACAAGACTGTTACCTCATATGTCTATATTATCTTTGGTCTACTAGCTTAATCAAGTTTTTCTCAAAGAGGACTGTTACCTCATATGTCTATATCCTCTTTGGTCTACTAGCTTAATCAAGTTTGCACCAAACAAGACAACTACCTCCTCTGTCTATATCCTCTTTGGTCTACTAGCTTAATCAAGTTTTTCTCAAACAGGACTTGTTACCTCATATGTCTATATCCTCTTTGGTCTACTAGCTTAATCAAGTTTGCACCAAACAAGACAACTACCTCCTCTGTCTATATCTTCTTTGGTCTACTAGCTTAATCAAGTTTGCATCAAACAAGACAACTACCTCCTCTGTCTATATCCTCTTTGGCCCACTAGCTTCATCAAGTTTGCATCAAACAAGACCATTACTTCCATGTCTATATTATATTTGGCCTGCTGGTTTAATCAAGTTTTCACCAATCAAAATGTTATCATTTACTCTCCTTTTACATCCTTTTTGGTATGTTAACTTCATAAACTTGGCACCAGCCAAAGATTTGACTATCCTATCCTATAACTATTTGGCATGTTATCTTCAAATTTAAATATTTAAGAAAGAAAACTCTGAATTTTATAAATTATAGTAACACGATGTTTTGCGAGAACATCTCCGCTGCATCAAGTAGTCATGTTATATGTTGATAAACTAATATTATTAACAAAATAACAATTTATTTATGTCTAATGATAATAAGTCAACAATAGACTACATTGAAGATTACAATAATTAAAAATAGAAAACTTAGCCCTAATGAAAACAATGTATTGATAAATGATAATATTGATAATCTACATATTATTTACGTGACTACTTGATGCGTAGTTGTTCTCGTAAAATATCATGTTATTATATTTTATAAAATGCAGAGTTTTCTTTCTTAAATATCTAATCCTAATGACCTCTTCCTATCAAAATCATGAGCATTATTAAAATTACGGATGCTTCCCAAGCAAGCAAATACTTTTACTACTTGAATACTTAAGTCAAATTGAGTAAAACCAATGAAACCATATTATGATTCCACTATCAATATCTATAAAATCAAATTACATCTAATTATGCCAATTAGAATTTAAAAACAACTACAATAGACTAACTAGAATTATCAAATCAATACAGCATACTCAATTATCAACCTTATCATTACATTGTTTTAGTTAAGTTTTCTATTTTTAATTATTGTTAATCATCAATATATTCTAAAGTTGACTTAATTAGCTTTATATATATAAATAAATTGTTGTCTTGTTATTGATATTAATTTAGCAACATATTACATTACTACTTGATGCGTAGCTGTTCTCGCAAAACATCAAATAATTATAACTTATAAAATTCAAAGTTTTCTTTCGTAAATATTTTATCTGAATTACTCCTGACTAACAAAATCATGAACATTATTAAAATTCTTCACGTTTGCACCAATCAAAGCTTTGACTGTCTCTTGTTTACTATTCATCTTCTTTGGTCCGTTAGCTTCTTCAAACTTACTCCAATCAAAGCTTTGAGCGTTATCTCTCATGTCTATAACTTCTTTGGAACGCTAGCTTCTTAAAGCTTACATCAATCAAAACTTTGACTGTTTCCTCTCTTGTTTATATCTTCTTTGGGACGTTAGCTTCTTAAAGCCTACACCAGCCAATGCTTTGACTGTTATCTCTCGTGTCTATATTATCTTCTTGGGTCTGTTAGCTTCCTTAGGTTGGAGTAACCCCACCAAACTCTGACTGTTTCCTCTCCTGTATATATCCTCCAAGACGAGGCTAGAGGGATAGGGCGATCTTGGTGCTGCGCGCTCCCGCCTGATGTGGAGGGAAGGCTAGGGTCGGACAGCTGCAAGCCGAGGGAACAATACGACCCTCTCGACCGTTTGAGTCTGTTTGGGCTATGGGGGACACACACACACACTTCTATTCCCTCCTTCCCTCGACATACAGCCTATGCTCTGTTCAGACTGGGTGACTCACTCTTCTGGGGCCCTTCAATCCTCCCTCTGAATCACGAGCTACAGGCTGGGAATAGTTCTCTCTCTCTACGCTTCCGGTCATTGTCTCATAGGAAACTTATATTATATTGTTTCTAGATTTAACTGCGATTTTATGATCAGAGGAAATGGTATTCAATCTGGGGTACGCGAAGATCTCTTAGGGGGTAAACACAATTATCAATATATAAATAATATTCTACTTCATGATAAGCACTGAATAATCAATCAGGACCAGATTTAGGGCTGTCCGCAATGAACTCGGAGGTAAGATCATGAGATCTGGAAGCGGCATTTTTTATATGTGGGTTATAGGATTTGCATAGCTCGCATATTACACTAACAATTTTGGAAGTAACAAGTTGAGGATGTTTACTATATTTTGGGGTACGTGAACAAAAAATGTTGAATATCACTGGTATAGGCCATATACTGTATTTCCAACCATGAGGAGATCGGGGTTCGAATCATAGACTGCTATATTGTGAGAGGTTTTTCCTAAATATTTCCCACTCTCCTTTCAAGCAAATGCCGGTACTTTTTAAATTCTGCATCCCTAATCCCTACCGAGTTATTGTAAATATGTGAATTGCCAGAACGGGCAGTAGGACAAAAAAAAATTGTGCTGAATAATGAGTTTGTACTTTACTATTTTCCAACCCGTCTCGTTGGCGTAGCTAGCTAACGTGACAGTCGTGTTGAGGACGGGAAGATCGAGGTTCGAATCTCGGTCGGGTTAACTGGGGGTGGCTTTTCCTAAATGGTTTTCCACTCTCCCTCCACACAAATGTGAGTTCACTTCCTCTAAATTCAACCCTCCCAATTCCTAATCCATTATTGTAATTAGTACTTAAACGTATAACCCGAACTGTTAGTAAGACGCGGTGCTAAATAACTTTTAAAAAAAACTATTTTCTAAAGTGAAGAGAACGCTTCAGCAGAGGAGGTTCAATTTCATATTTAATTTGATCGAAATTTCATTCGGAACTGATTTTATCAAACTGACAATGCACATCAAAATAACAGTATAGCGTTTATGAATTGAAATTGAAATGTAACATTTCAATCTGATTGTACTGAGACCAAATGTTTTCTTAATAAGAAAACCCTCGTTTCTCGGTATTTTACTTTAGTTTAAACCATTTTATTTACCTCCTCAAACTTTTAAACAAACTAAAGTGAAAATTATTTCTTGAAACTTTCTGATACAATCACTCTAAAATAACTAGCGTGAGCCATAAAACTTAGTTGCTATTTAAATAATATACAATAATTCCTAAGATGTATTGTGTTCTTTATATTCGTGTTATTGGATGGTGTCGATAAGCTATGCCAATGAAATGTAGTAATACTCGTACAATTATTAAAATTATATTCCCTGCAGAAGTCTCTAATTTTTTTTATTCGGGACCCTTTTTCATAAGACAACATTATTAATGAAGCCAGCAGTAATAATTGTTAAATTAAGTTGAGTAAATATTATACTCTGGTGTTAGTTTTTGAGCAGTTTTGGGTCAAATGAGAAATAATTAACTTTTTTTTAATGGACGCGTTCAATTAGATTTCATACTATATATATATATATATATACACACATTACAAACTTATTACGCAGATAACCAATGGAAACCATTAGTCTACCTTTGTTAACTATACGAATGATTGTTTAGAAATAGCTAACTAAAAAACCAAAGACCCGACTACTGAAAAAACGTAATACACTAATAATATAATAACAAGTTTGTGATATTTTATTTTAGCTTACAGCTCACGCGAGTATTTATTAGATATAGATATACATGGAAAGTGTGAATAGTTACGTGGCATCAAAGTTTAAAAAAACAAAACTTTTTTGGTCAAAATAAATTAAATATTTCTTCAAAACAAACTTAGTATTTAGTTTTCTTCACATGATGACAAGGCTACATGTTGGTTGCGCTAGTGTGTGTTTGGTTCCTGGGAAAAATAACCGTGTGTGTTTGCGTCTGCTTGATATTCAAATTCTTATTATTATTCTAACGAAAGTAAGTGTTTGTATTTACAAAAATTGTTTATGCTATCTCCTTAAAAAAAAATGTTTTGGTCTTATTGTCAGGTTAGTGATAACCTAACCTAGGCTAACTTAACCTAACCTACCCTAAAAACATTCCTTTATACTAGTAGTTCTGAAACAGGATCAATAAAAAAATAAACGTCATATACGTCCTCAGTTGCTAATATCAAGGCTTTGACTCACCTGTGGGTGCGGACACTTACGGTTTATTTTAGGCGTGCGCTTACGCCTCCAATTTCTCAAAAGGCGTTACGGACAAGGGCTCAAGCAACAAACTACTGGGGACAAACCTCAACAGTTGTTGAATATTTGTCAAGTGTGTCCAGGAATTTAATGACAACTTTTTATCTTCATTTAAAAAGTTTCACCTCTAATGCCGCTACTATCTTGACAGATATTAAACAAGTGTTGATATCGTCATATGAAGCAATATTTGATTTATTTTAGCGAAAAAAAGTGTTTCTTTACAAAATTCAAAAACACTCGCTTTTTTCGCGTTCCTTACATCTAACGAAGAAGATGTGACATTTGTGCATTTGATATCCCCCACAATTTTTCTCTTTCACTAGGTGGAATTTCTTGGTTAAATTTGCACTTATTAGTTTATTTTTATTTTATTTTTTATCAATTTCCACTATTATAAAATCATTTAGCCATTGGGCTTCCTCATTGTTAAAAGGAACAGAGGAGGACCATAGATTCCTCTAGTGTTGCTCACCATATATGCTTTGCTGGTTGCCAATATAACAGGAGCAGGAGCCGTCATTAGTGAGGACCGTAGGCCTATACGCCTCTAGTGTTGTCCTCTATATTATGCTCTGCTGGTTGCTTGTATATTAGTAGCAGGAACACACGATAGACAGTCCCAGAGCAGATCAGAGGGAAGGACTAAAACCTCTTCTCATGTGTATGTCTATGATACGAACAAGCTTAACCGCGCCTGTGGTTCATTGGTTGGAATGGTCTACAATCTGTCCAAGGGACGTATTGTTCAAGTCCGGACTGTGTCTTTAAATACTTATTATTTAGTAGCTGTTATCATACCACATTCTAAATAATTCAATTTCTGGCGCTAAGGTTGGTGGTCACGCATTCACTGTCTTATGCTAAATTCAGTTTGTTTGTAAATTATGTAACAATGTGTCATGTTCGTCTCACGCATGTTGCCAGAAAAGTGATCTGTTTTTATTTTCTAGAGTACTATTTCTTCATTGTTCCTACTGTAGATTATCTTACATTGAACACAAAAAGGCTCTTAATGCCGTATTCATATTGTAGTTTATTTTGCACTGAATAGTAAAAGGCTCTTCTTACCGTGTTCTTACTGTAGCTACCCTTGCATTGAGTGCTAAGAGACTCTTGCTGCCGTGTTCTTACTGTAGCTACCCTTGCATTGAGTGCTAAGAGACTCTTCCTATCGTGTTCTTACTGTAGTTACCCTTGCATTGAGTGCTAAGAGACTCGTCCTATCGTGTTCTTACTGTAGTTACCCTTGCATTGAGTGCTAAGAGACTCTTCCTATCGTGTTCTTACTGTAGTTACCCTTGCATTGAGTGCTAAAAGACTCTTGCTACCGTGTTCTTACTGTAGCTACCCTTGCATTGAGTGCTAAGAGACTCTTCCTATAATGTTCTTACTGTAGTTACCCTTGCATTGAGTGCTAAGAGACTCGTCCTATCGTGTTCTTACTGTAGTTACCCTTACATTGAGTACTAAGAGATTCTTTCTATCGTGTTCTTACTGTAGCTACCCTTACATTGAGTACTAAGAGACTCTTCCTATCGTGTTCTTCGTGTTCTTACTGTAGCTACCCTTACTGTAGCACTCTTCTTATCGTGTTCTTACTGTAGCTACCCTTGCATTGAGTACTAAGAGATTCTTTCTACCGTGTTACTATTGTAGTTATACTTATTTAGAACCAAAACTATCTTTCTACCGTGTTCATACTCTAGATTCCCTTGCACCGAACACCATTTAATGAAACCGCTCCTATCACAAAATCGTTTGAATATAATCCGTTTTAAATAATATAAATAAAGGGTAGTGCATTGCTCTCTAATAGATCAAATACCCCCGAGCAGGCGAAACAGGTGAGAGATTATAAAAGAACAAAAAGGTTATAATACCTGTTGTTGAGAGTTTATTTAAAATGTTGACACCCAAACCACCGATGTTTGGTACCTTTTGTGAAAGTTGCAATATAATGAACTCACTCCGTTGTCACACCCCAAACACCGACCCTTGGGTGAAACAATACAATACGTGCAACA
Organism: Timema shepardi; assembly: GCA_902151425.1. NCBI lineage: Eukaryota > Metazoa > Arthropoda > Insecta > Phasmatodea > Timematidae > Timema > Timema shepardi. The sequence goes on along the minus strand of CABFVX010000143.1, from coordinate 439,213 downwards.
AGTGAAGGTGAGAGAACGAACCCCCTTCGTTGGAGGTGTTCACGGGAGATTTTTTTTAGCACTGCGTTTTACTGCATGTCCAAGTTATACGCATATGTAGGCTTACTAATTCCACTAAGGCGCTAGGGATGAATAAAGGTTGAATTTAGAGGAAGTGAACCTGCATTTGTGTTAAGGGAAAGTGGAAAACCATTTTGGAAAAACACCCTCACTACACCTGACTGGTATTCGAATCCTGATCTCCCTGTCATCGGCAGTCTAGTATATGTGAGGGTGACATCTTAGACCATGCGGCCACTGAAGCAGCCTTCACGGGGGATGTGTGAAATGTACAGAACACATCTTTAATAATCAAGTTTTTATTTTAGCACCGTGTCTTACTACCTGTTAAAAAAGTTATACTCATATGTACTAATTACGTATTATGAATTGATTAATGTGCCAGGGATGAGGAAAATAAAATTTAGAGGAGGTGCACCCGCATTTGAGTGGAGATAAAGTTGATGATTATTCAATACACCCGACTGGGATTCAAAACCCGATCTCCCTGTCATAAGCAGTCTAGTATAGTGTGGGGAGTGACGCGTTAGATCATGCGGCCACCAAAGCAGCTAATAATAATTAAGTTAACTTATATTTGTACTCAACCACCTTAGTTACTATAAATTTCAGCTTGGACCTAGGACTACATAACATCACTGTCTCTACGCAATTAGTCCTCTAATATTTGACTATAGTAGAGTTTGATGTTCACGTCCTGTGATCACCCACCACAGCCCCCAAGATTTTGTTCTGTTAGTTCGAATTTTAATCCGGCCACGAGGACTGTGCTTTGTGCAGTCTTCAAGGCTTTTTTAGGAGATTTTATAAACGTAAGTTTTTTGGAAGCTATAGGAATCCTTCATAAGTTCCGGGAGAGAATATCCACGGGTAATAAATACGTTCCTAAATGAATCACGGATAATATCGAACTATTATATAACGTGATATTCATGTAACATACATAAATACGGTAACGTTTAATTGATAAATGATTAACAGTAAGACATTACCAACATTAAATAGAGTGTAATAATAATAACGTGTACTGTACACCACATTGTACTTTACTATTCTCCATTTTTCTTGTTGTGACAATCACTGATGATGATGATGATGATGATGATGATGATGATGATGATAATATATTATGACAGTGATATGATAGCATAATGCTCATAGTAGACGCGTGTATGTTGCTGATATTACGGCCAATTCTCGCTTTGAGAGTGGCTGGAGACTTATAAAAAAAGGTATTTAATTAAATATAAATAAAATTGGGCAGTGATATGCCACGGATACCGAATCAGCGGATACGGGGACCCTACTATATTTTATTCTTATTGATCGTATAACAGATTATCCAGCCTGCCTAGAAAATACCATGCATAAATTTATATTTAACCTGTTCAAATTACTATACTAATACTTAAAACCACGTCTTACTACCCGTTCGGGTTATCCGCTTTAATACTAATTATGCTAATGGGCAAAAAATTGGGAAAGTTGAATATAAAGGAAGTGAACCCACGGTTGCTTGGAGGGAGAGTGTAAAACAATTTAGGAAAATCCACCCCATTTCACCCGAACGAGATTCTAACCTCGATCTCCCCATCCTCGGCAGTTTGGTTCTACATGAAACTAGAGCGTTAGCCAACTACGTCACCGAGGTGGGTTTCAATTTATTAATTCAATACATTCTAGTAGTGTTCTGGCCTGATGAGAACTCCAGTTCCTATGACGAGTCATAGCACTCACTACATCCTGTTTGCTAGAATTACCGTTATAATTGCCCTACATAGCTCATCACAGTGTGAATTGGTTTTTTATGTATGTCCATTGGTTTTTTATGTATGTCTGAGTAGGATTGGGACTGGCGTTGAAATTTATTCATGGGAGTTTTTTATTTATTTATTGGTAGGGGGAACGTTAAACCTCAAGCCAAAATTAAAGGAAGTGTACCCACATAAGCACGGAGAGAGAATGGAAAGTCTATTAGAAAAACCTCCCTAATTACGCTCGGCGCTGATGAAGGTATCTATAATATATCTTTTAAATTGAATACTATGGCGTGGATTTGTTTATCTTACTCTGGATATTTATTTAAACTTATAATGTCAATTTATAATACTCACATAGCCTCCCAGTGTTCTACATGTCTAATATTTAGCACAAGAAAGAAAAAAGGCTGAATAAATTAGATTTACTAAGAGAATGGATCTCAATTTTCCAGAGTTGGAAGTGGGAAACAATTTATGAAAATTGCTTTGGGATAAAACCCCGACCTTCCCATAAATATTATCAAAACCTGTTTCTAAAATGGAAACTCAAACGTAATTACCTGGTGATTTGGCACACATATTATTTATAGAACACACGAACTCGACACATTTTAGCACCACGTCTTACTATCCGTTCGGGTTACATGCTTAAGTACTAGTTACGCTAATGGATTAGGATTTGGGAAGTTTGAATTTAGAGGAAGTGAACCCGCATTTACGTAGAGGGAGAGTGAAAAACTGCCCCCAGTTCACCCGAGCGAGATCCGAACCTCGATCTACCCGTCCTCGGCAGTCTAGCTCAACACGAATCGAGTGCGTTAGACAACTACGACACCAAAGTGGGTTAACTTGACAATTGGCTGGTGTAGCCACAGAGGTCGACCCTTAGGGAAGCGCACCACCATCTGTCTACCATGGTGGAACCTGTGACATAGAGTGTCATTCGAGGCAGTGAGGAAACATATCCACCCACGTTAGCAGGGATGGTAGAGAGGTAGAATGGCGGCTTTGGGTAAATTTTCCATTCAAATTAGGCTAGTAATTATAACCAATATAATATTATTGTTGTAACAAACGTACGTTAAACGTATTATTAATTTGGTTGGCAATACACTTAATTGGTTCATCAATCACCACGGTTATTAAAAGCTTTATATCACAATAGTTTACGGTAGTTTAAAATCGCTGTACCCGCATTAGAATTAAAAAGTCGTAAAAAAATTACGCGTGGAGTCACAGGTTAAACATATATAGACCATAAAGATGAGTGAATTTCAGTGGGGTGGGGGAAAGGTGCCACCATTCGTCCAGAAATAAGTTATGAATATATTAATCCTCTCGGATTCTTTATTAAACGGGTTACTTGAACAATAATTTACATTTAATGCTTAAGATCAATCGGTAGTGAGTATTCTTGTAGAAACAAATGTCTTAAGTTCGATTGTCAGAAGTTGAAACCAGGGAATTTATCACGTTTAAATTATATATTTTCGTCACACCAAGTGGTGAACCAGTGATCTTTGGGATGGTTTTTAGACCGTGGATTTAAAATCAGTGCCTTTAGGTAGTCTCACTATAGAGTACTCTAGAATAATTAATTGCGAACTACAGGTCTAAGACAGCACTCTCGCAATATACTAAACTGCAGGGGTTCGAATTTTGGTCCATTGGCTGCCACCCTCTTTGGTCAGTTATGGGTCTCCAGCTCAAATGATTATATTAGACATAGGTTTGATAACATCGTAATTATTTTTAGTTTGAAACAATGAAAATTACTCTAAGAGGGTAACGACGATGAAGGAGTCCCGCATATGCGTGGAGAGAGAGAGAGAGAGACTGGGAAACACCTTATTGGTATTAGAAATCCGATCTCCCGGTAAAGCACCATGATGCGGAGCTAATATCGAGTTTCGAATCCCTGTCGTGTGTACTTACCATCATAAACATACTAGCTGTTATGCATTGCGGATCTGACGCTGTGATGAGTGATGTAGGCCAATTATATTGGTAATTCTAGCAAACAGTATGTAGTTAGTGTTATGACTCGTCATAGGAACTGGAGCTCTCATGGGCCAGAACATTACTCATTCTATAACAGTGTTATTCAACCTTTTTTGTTCACATACTCCCAGATATAATAATGTATCTTCAACTTTGTATCACCCAAGATGTTAGTGCATAATGCAAGTCATCAAAGGTGTAGAAAATGGGGGTCTATACCCCCTAAAATTCTACTAACCCCTATTAGGAGGCTGCATATACAGACTTTTATTTTATAAAGATATAGTTCAATTTTCTAGCGGTACCAAGCGTGGAGATATCTAAGGGGTTTGGGTAGGATGGTGGGGTCCGTGAGAGAATTCTACCATACCTTTAGCGCCGTCCGTCTTGTTTTAGACTAGACAATAAAAGCCTTGATATGTATATATATAGAAGAATGGGTCGATCAAATTCCAGAGGGAGGTTCTGTATCCTCCCAACACCCCTATTTCTACGCCCATGAGTGGAGCCACTCTAGAAAAATTAGCTTTCTACGCCCTTGTAAGCCCAACATATTCTTTAATATATATATATATATATATTTATTTTAAATTTTACATACACCCTAATATCTAATATGTCTTCGCGTACTCCTGGAGGTACGCGTACCTCAGGTTGAATACCACTGCCATAGACCACATTTGTATGGGTTGTTTATGTTACATCCTTAAGAATATTCCTCTGAGCTATGACATTATCTGGGTACCCTCATTTTCACTTGAATTCACGGGTAAGTCCAGGCCATTGTCCAGGCCCCGAGGTGTCTTATGCCAACAAGAGCGACGTTGTCTAGTTGGTGAATTCAAAGCTATATTGTGAAGCTGGTTGCATCAGCGGGAGTATAGGGAACGCCAGAAATGGTGTTTTTGCAATTTGTATAGCAACAATTATTTTTTTGCCAAAATAACTAAAATATTGCTTCAGTAGAAAAATGAAGCTTAACTTTTTAAATGAAGAGAAAAAGTTGTCATTAAATTTCAGAACACCCTTGAGAGATATTTAAGAACTGTTTATATCACCTGGAGAAGTAAATTAAACTCTATGTCCCTTCTGGAGATTTTTTATTTTGACCAAAATTACTAATATCAATATAATTAACAATTGTTGACCTCGGAGGTCATGGTTTCAAACCCAGATAAAGTCGATAAAAATCCGTAGAACAACTTCCTTCGGAGGGGAAGTAAAGCCGTCGGTCCCATGTCGATTGCGTCATGTAAAATAACCCTGGAAGGTATGTGAAACACCTTTCGTGGCAATATTGGTAGGATCTTTCTCGCTCGGTCATAGACATTCATTGTGGAAGTCAACGGGGAACTGCCACACTTCCTGAACTCTCTTAGTACATGAGATTTCTACCAGCCGGTGCAGCTAGCACCAACCATCTAGCCCAGCGATGGACGGATGGAAATCACATCAAAGCAACCTTTGGATTGTTGACTTAAGAAGAAAAAATAATTATTATAGCTATTACTACGCTCAAACTAGAAAACATATTGAAGTACGGTACATGCATTAATCACTTGACAACCGTTAAATTGGGTTCAGTATCTTGGTCTTTCAAATTTCAAAATAATAAGTTATCTATTTTGTTGTAATTTTTCAGTTGCTCAAAACGGCTCTGTATCAGGGTCAAAGTGCGGGGGACCCATTCTCTTTGTACTACTCGACCTTAATGGTGGCGAAACCTTATTTGTATAGAAGGGGCAATTAGAAAAAAAAAATGTTTTTACTGAGCGTTGTCCTTCAAACCAAAGAAGGACCTTGGGACCCTCCTTCACCAAGTGTTTGAAAATCGTATGCACTTAGAAGATATTTGGCAGTCGTCCTTCTCCCGAAATTTTGTGAAACTTTATTGTCACTAGAGATATTCATAGAGTTTTTCACCTGGAATTTTTTTGGAAAATTAGATGCCTATTATTTTGAAGTTGTCTTCCCTAGAAATTTTTTGAAAATTGTTTGCCTCAAAAAATATCTGGAGTTTGATACAAGGCCATTTTTCAGCTTAATATTCGAGAAAATCAGAAGAGTGTGTAATAAATTTAGAAGGGGAAATTTTATTCCAAGGAATTGGGGGGTTATTCCAGTCGAGGGGGGGATTATTTGCATCAAGGGAAATGCAGTTTTGTTCCACCACCACAGCTTAGCTTGAACGGGGTTTTTTATGTCACCTTTACAAAACAAAAGCAATGCACGCAATGCACCTACAAGTTAGGTATTATCCGTGGGTGAGACGGAGTCTTAAAGAGTCCATATTATGGCTGATCAATCGGATCGGGATATCAGCTAATATTAACACACCAACAAGAAACCTAATCAAAGTGAGAGGCTTTCTGCATTATTCACTTGGCAATAGCAAAATTGAGATAAATGGAATAGTTTTCGCATTTTAATGTATTTATTTTTAATTAAATTGTTGTTTTAAATATAGCAAAACTGTTCCACTGATCTCAATTAATTTTATTCTATAAGTGCTGGTAATAAAATGAAAGCCATTTTAAACAATACATTTAATCTAACATTATAGAATTCAACATGAAATATTTAGTGTAATAAAGATATCGAGAAAGAATTTTAGTGAAATTACAAAAAAAATCCAATATGTCTATATAGATTAATTAAAATGGATAGTTATTGATTAATACATATATGCTTTAATATATCAAAACACAATTAAAAATAACACATTAAAAATGTGAGTCAAGGTCATCATATATTAACAAGTAAAAATATAACAGAAATCACAATTAATTCAACATAATTAAACTATATAGATAATGAATGACTAGAAGAGTAATGATTGGTTGTAATATAATTGAAAGCGTAGTTAGGAAAAATTATTAAACTTTATGAATGTTGACAAAATGTTGAAATAAATGACAGTTAATAGAACTCTATTTCTTATCTAAATTCCCTTGCTCCTTTACAGGCATCGTCGAGACGGCCTTTAGAATGTTAAATGTTTCGGCACATCTACGGCGCCAACTGAGTTTGATTCTGGTATTCACTGGAGCAACTCACACAGGCACAGTCAAATGTCCTGATGTTGGCGCCGTAGATGTGTCGAAACATTTAACATTCTAAAGGCCGTCCGTCTTTACGATGCCTGTAAAGGAGCAAGGGAATTTAGATAAGAAAGAGTTCAATTAACTGTCATTTATTTCAACATTTTGTCAACATTCATAAAGTTTAATAATTGTTCCTAATTACTCTTTCAATTATATTACAACCAATCATTACTCTTATAGTCATTAATTATCTATATAGTTTAATTATGTTAAATTAATTGTGATTCTATTATATTTTTACTTGTTAATATATTGTGACCTTGACTCACATTTTTAATGTGTTATTTTTAATTGTGTTTTGATATCTTAAATCATATATGTATTAATCAATAACTATACATTTTAATTAATCTATATAGACATATTAATTTTTTTTTTTGTAATTTCACTTAAATTCTTTCTCAATATCTTTATTACACTAACTATTTCTTATTGAATTATATAATGATAGTTTAATACTGCTTCCTTATTATAATTTGATCATGTATTTCAAAAATACATTTAATATAGTAAAATCTATATCAATTACAACAAATATCTATGATTGTGGTGATAAAATTATAATTTCAGAGCTATGGTTTGAATAACATTAACTTAACTTTTTTAAGGAAAGCAATAAGGAGTTAAAATTATTTTTGATAAATAAATCTAATATTATAATTCAGCAATGTTTGGTAAATATTAGTATTTATATCAACAGTAGAAAAATCAAACTTTATAAATTAAGTAATAAATGTAGAGAAATGAGAATAGTTACAAACCAATTAATAGTATTAGAGCATATTTTATAGATTAAAAGCAAGTAATCTTTTACAATTAAACGTGGTATCGATAGCACTACATTGCAATAGATCACATTTCATTCAAATACACTATAATAAGTTGAAATTATATAGATATATTATAAAAATGTTCTTAGACAAAGATTCGGTGCAAATCATTTAATCTAACGGTCTGAGTTTTAATCCTTTCCTATACTTTTAACTTTGTCTCTTCTTCAAGGTTTTGAGATCCAACCCGGTAAATATTTAAATAAATAATCCGATAATATGCTATTGATTAATGAGAAAAATAATGACTCAATATTGAGACTAGAAAGTATTTTTAGAAATATAGTAACAATAATAATAAAGATAAATATGGATGAAAACACTAATTAAATTAATTCAAAGCTAGAATACATTAAATCTAGAATTCCTTTTTTTACTTCAATAAACAAATATAAATTACAAATAGTAAATAGTGTTCGTGTAGCAACACAGAAAGAGATTTTAAATTGATTTATTGGACATCGATGTATACATTTACTTTTTAATATATTTTAAATAATACGTAGCGCACACACACCTTACTGCTGCAGGATGATTTGGGAGTAGGAGAGAGGATGGGAAAACCACCACCCCTGGTTACAACCAACTGTGATTTGAGACTCGAAAGTTTAGTCAATTGTGAGCCCGGTACCTTAAACCCTGCAACCACCAATGTGAATATATTATTATAATTATACTCTGCATGCTCCACGTCTTATCACCCATCCGGGATCCTTATAGGGTTGGGAAGCGGAAGGTATAGGTAAAATTAAATGTACCCTCGTTTGCTTGAAGGAAGTGTGTTGGACTATTTAGGAAATACACCTCATACACCCGATTGGAACTCAAACTCTGGCACACTGATACAGGTATTATTATTATTATTGTCAATAATGTTATTTGAAATTTAAAAATTAGTTTCATATCTCACCTCTAGAAGTCACTACTACTGTAGTACAGTGAAGTAAATGAGGGGGTGGGTATCTTCTATTATTTGATTTATTATTTATTTTAAGGTGTAAAGAAGGGATGGGCAGATAAAATACGTATTTACTATGGTTAGAAAACACTACCGATCCGTCTGGAGGTGTAATTAATAATACTACTACTACTTAGAAACCGCCAGCTTTATCCGTCGGATTGGTAGCTTATCGGTGTGTCTTTATAATGCATTCATAAATACCTTGCAAAATGTTGCATTATATATATATATATATATACATACATATATAGTAGTATTTCGAGGTGGGTGGGGAAAGTATAAGAACAATAACCAGGGAACAATAAGAAGCAGAGGAGGTCTTATCAGTGAGCAAGACAGACCGCTAAACACAGACCTGTTGCTCTTTAAGTACCGGATGGAAGTGAAATGGGGTGTTTGAGAGGAGGAGGGTTGTACCACTGGACTGTTTGGATCTCTACGGGGGCCAAGGGGGGGATATTTTCCTACGTCTACATCAACAGGTGTGGAGGATAACACACATGCACACACACACACTGCCAAAATAGAGAAGAGAGACAGAAGAAGGGGTGGGAGAAAAAACACTCGGTTGCTAAAAGAAGACAATTGATTTTCACCCTCTCCCCCTGACCCCATCCCTCACCTACTAAACGGAACCCACCCTCCCCATCCCCTGTCCCATCCCCCTGTCTTGTTAGAGAGCCTCATTGAGTGAGTACCTCAGCTATTGGGAAAGGGTGAAATGGGGTGTGAAAGCGAAGCTAATTTGGGGAAGTGAAAGCGGTTTAGTTAATTTAAGAGATAGGAGGTTCCTATTTTTACTGTTCTTTAGTTATCTTTTATTGGTGTGTTTAGAGCGCACTTTTTGAATACAAGGCTATATAATCAACCCATGACTTACAAACTAATTTAAGAGAGACGCCCACTGGAGCTCTTAAAGACGCATATTTTCACACGCCCAGAAATTCCGCATTATTTAATATGTCTTTTGGTAACACCTAAAATATGGCTCACGCTAAAATGGAGGTGGAAGGTATGTGCGTATCCCTATAGATTTTAAACACTCGCATTGAAAGTTTTATGGTTAAAAATATATATTATTAAATATTAGAGTTATCTTAATTCAAACGATGATCAACATAAAATGTCGTTGACCTCTCTGCCATCGGCTAAAGTGCTCGACTCAGTACTCGATATTCATGGGTTCAAACCCAGATAGGGTCAACGGATTTTTCTTGAGCTATACAAATTCGTAGCACAACCTGCTTCGGGGGTGAAGTAAAGCCGCTGGTCCCATATCGTTTGTGGTTTGTAAAATAACCTTGGTGGGTATGTGAAAATACCTTTCCCAGCAAAATTGGTAGGCCCTTTCGTTCTCACGCATAGAAATTCTCATGTGCTGATATAAACAGTCAGTTCAGAAAGTGCACGTTAAACACCCAAAACTCGCATACTTCATTCACGGTAGGAGTTTACCTCTGAAAGGTCTTTTTTCTTACCAATATCCTACTATATAGTAGATTTCTGGTAGGGAAAAAAGTCCTTTCAGAGGTAAACTCCTACCGTGAACGAACTTTAGGTGGCCGCGTGGTTTAACACGCTACTCTCGCAGTAGACTAGATTGCCGATGACGGAGGGATCAAGGTTCAAATCTTGGTTGGAAGTACTTAGGAGTGTTCCAAAATGGCTTTCCACTCTCCTTCCACGCAAGTGTGAGTAAATTTCCTCTAAATATAGTCTTTTCAGTCCCTAAAACCATTAGCGTAATCAGTACATAAGCGTGTAAACCGAACGGATAGTAATACAGGGTGCTAACAAACACCTCAAATAAATAATTATAAAATGTCACATTTCGTAGGGTAAAAGGTGATAAACATAGATATAGTCTTCCTCCAACAAATAAAGTAGTTTTTAATAGGGTTGAAAACTGTACACAGATGCATTATTTAATTTTCTAAATCAACAGGGTTCACGTACCCTTTTAAAACATTTTGGCCTTCTCTTCCCTAAACTAGGATAGTAAGACTTGCATGACTAAAGGAACAATGTTGGTCGTTTATGATCCTAGCATTAAAAAAATAACTGTTTTGAAAGACATGGTTTTCAAAGATATCCCCCTCCCGTTTTATACTGTGCTTTGTACACTGTTTTGAAAGAAATAGCTTCCCAAGAAATCCCCCTCCCGTTTTATATTGTGCTTTGTACACGGTTTTGAAAGAAATAGCTTTCCAAGATATTCCCCTCCCGTTTTATATTGTGCTTTGTACACTGTTTTGAAAGACATGGCTTTCAAGGATATCCCCCTCCCGTTTTATATTGTGCTTTGTACACGGTTTTGAAAGACATGGCTTTCAAGGATATCCCCCTCCCGTTTTATATTGTGCTTTGTACACTGTTTTGAAAGAAATAGCTTTCCAAGATATCCCCCTCCCGTTTTATATTGTGCTTTGTACACTGTTTTGAAATAAATAGCTTTCCAAGAAATCCCCCTCTCATTTTATATTGTGCTTTGTACACTGTTTTGAAAGAAATAGCTTCCCAAGAAATCCCCCTCCCGTTTTATATTGTGCTTTGTACACTGTTTTGAAATAAATAGCTTTCCAAGATATCCCCCTCCAGTTTTATATTGTGCTTTGTACACTGTTTTGAAAGACATGGCTTTCAAGGATATCCCCCTCCCGTTTTATACTGTGCTTTGTACACTGTTTTGAAAGAAATAGCTTTTGAAAGAAATAGCTTTCCAAGAAATCCCCCTCTCATTTTATATTGTGCTTTGTACACTGTTTTGAAAGACATGGCTTTCAAGGATATCCCCCTCCCGTTTTATATTGTGGTTTCTGCACTGTTTTGAAAGACATGGCTTTCAAGGATATCCCCCTCCCGTTTTATACTGTGCTTTGTATACTGTTTTGAAAGAAATAGCTTTCCAAGAAATCCCCCTCTCATTTTATATTGTGCTTTGTACACTGTTTTGAAAGACATGGCTTTCTTTTGAAAGACATGGCTTTCAAGGATATCCCCCTCCCGTTTTATACTGTGCTTTGTACACTGTTTTGAAAGAAATAGCTTTCCAAGATATCCCCCTCCCGTTTTATACTGTGCTTTGTACACTGTTTTCTTAGGGCCAGTGGAAGTAGCAAACGAAATGTTTGTATATACTTGCAAAGATAAAATTGTGCAAGGTGGAATTCTGATTGGGTGACACTTCCTAAAAGGCCGTGGGTGTAATTGTCATTGACTCAACTCAGAAGGAACGCCATGTTCTTAGTCTTCACACGGTATGGGTGCACTCCGGCTGTGTTTTTATTACCAACAAGATACGAAGTTGAGGTAGTCTCGTCGCTAACTATTATCGTTTAGCTCCTTTTTTATATTATGATTAGTTAAAATCTAAATTAATCAATGTGATATTTATTTAAGATGTGACAGCTCATTGGTAGGATACCTAACTACCTTGTGCCTGACTCAATATTTTAATATAATTTAATAAGACGTCAACATTTAAGGTAATTCGTCCATCAACATTTTATTGCACAATTTTAACAAGTTTAACACGTAATCAGGTAGAAATGGTGATTCATTTAATTTAAATCTTGCAGTTCACGAGTTTAAGGGGTCACATTTGCTGTTTAATGCTTTTTGCATGTCATTGTTAAGGTAAAGTAATTGATGTATGGAGCTGAAATTTAGTATAACCAGATATTCATATGAGGTACATAGAATGACATATTTGTTATAATAATAATAGTAATATTAATTGTATAGATATTTCAATCGAATAGTTTTAATTATTAATAATGATATTATTATTATTATTAGCACCGCGTCTTACTACCCATTCGGTTTATACGCACTTACGCTAATGTGTAATGGTAGGGTGATTGTGAGATGAAATGGAAGACCTACAGTTTAACGTGGGATCCGAACCACGGTGGAGGCCTGGCATTCCCCACATTCACAAGTTGTGAATAATACATGTCTTGTCAGAGGTGAAGGAAAGGTTTGGCAATCAGATTAATCTGTGCCGATACCGAGGATTGAACCCCAGGGCCCCAGAACAGAAGTCCGACACCTTACCCCTAGATCACCAGATCACCTATGAAATAATCGTTCATACTTTTTTTCATATAGTGTATTATACAATAGTTTGGAACAAATCTTTCAAGAAACATTTTCACTGAGATTCTTTTAAATAAGTGTTCCACACAAAAATAAATAAATTATTTGGTTATAATATTCGTAACAAAATGTTTTTCTATCACAAGTATATTGTGAGCCTGACACCTAAGACTGTATAACCCTTGGTTCAGGTCCAACGGGGGGGGGGGGGAAGGGGGGGG
>CABFVX010000143.1:361427-426158 GCA_902151425.1 Timema shepardi | reverse complement strand
GGGGGGGGGGGGGTAAGGGGAGGGGAATGAGGTATTGTTACAGAACTCATTGATTGTGTCCCTCCATGGTTGGTCATTCTGGTCATCAAAAAGAATGATGTCACAAGAGCAGATGGACGCGTCATTAACTTCCCTTTATGTATTTACCACATCACAAAAGGATGGAATGCAGGGTGGAGAGTGATTCATAAAACTCAAATCTCTTTTATTATATTATTTTTTAATTTTTTTTGCTTTCTTCAACTAAGTTTGTATGGTATTTTTTTACGAGGGTCTTGGAAATTTCTTTATTACTTACGACACATTTTATTACTTTTTTATTATTATTTTCCTGTTATTTTTGGTAGTATTTCAATCACATCAGTGTTTTATTTTAGATAAAAAAAAACTCATCCAATTATGGTTTAGTTTTTCTCTCTTGAAATAAATGTGTGTGTTTATGTTATTTATTTTTGTACACCTTTGTTTTCCGTAGCCTATGGTCAAAATGTTCTTTTGCCATTTTAGTTTATTTTAAAAGCGGTCACGCGGTTTTGATAAAAACTGGCCTTTCCGCCTCATAAATCAACAGACTTTACTTTTCCCTGCTCTTTCCATTTAGAATTTCGGTTGAATAATAGTAAATCGGTGTTTAGTTCAGAAACAACAGCTCGTTTAAAGTTCAGTACGTTGTAAATATTAACCTACCATCCGGGCTATTCGTATGTGTGAATATGGGATGGGGATGAGAGATAAAATTGAGAGGGGTGGAGAGAGAGTGGGAAATCATTAAGGGGAAAAATATCATTAACCCCGACCAGGATAAAAACTCTAGTTTATCCATCACCAGATAAGGATGATTCCTCAGTCTGCGTGACCACTGAAGTGGGTCGTTCTTACTTATATGCTTTTAAATATTTTTTCTCGTGAGAAACTTTTTAACACCTTGTAGGTAGTAAAACTATTTTTTAAATTTTAAATTACATTATTTTATGGTCATTCGACCATCAAAATTGTACCGCACAATTTTAAAAGGTTGTTTATAATATAAGCTGGAAATATTGTTATTGTGAGCACGTGAGGTTTGCTTTCTGTTTATTTTTAAAGTAGGTGTTTCTTACGCTGATTTTAAAAATAAATTTTACATAATGAATTGAGCTATTGTCTGACGTTCGTGTGATTTTACTGGCTATACGTTTAAATTAATAAAACTATTTTTTCTGTATAGTGGCAAGTACAAATAAAACTTCAACCAAAATACGGTCGACTGACGCTTAAGCTGTACTTGAAAGAGTGGGGTAAACCAGGGGTGAACAAGATTATTCCTGTATTCATCTGGTGGTTCAAGAAGCAATTAGATGATTCCTTGAATTTCACAAAGCTATTAGAGGAAATTGATGAAGTTGTAACTGAAATAGCCACAAAGAAAGTAGTTGAGGTTTTCACAGAAACGGTGGACTTGGCGGCAGTGTTGAAGACCTCAAACTCAAACTTGTGTCGATAGAGGAGATTGCATCACTACGACAATAATGCGCAAGAAGTGATGTTGCACCCGAATAATATCAATTACGTCCGATTTTTTTTGTGTTCAGCAGTCCCCCAAAGAAAAAACTGATGTGTTAGGCCTTTGAACGGCGAGAAAAATAGGTTTGGATCTTTCCCTCGCTGATATTGATAAAAGCCACCGTGTTGGGATAAGAAGGGGGAGGGGGGGGTTTCCGGCCGATAATAGTGAAGTTCAACAGCTACCGAGCTAGGGGTGAAGTATTTATCAAGAAGAAACTGTTGAAGGGCACAGGTACCACAATCTGATAATATATTACTGCAGAGGGGTTAAAACTTATGAAGGCCACTATCAGTAGATTTTGAGTGAGATCTCTGTACTTCGTGGACGATCGATGACGTAATTCATGCTAAGCCTGGTTCAGGTGTGCTCAAATATAAGGATAAGGTCACGCACCAAGAAGAGCTAGAAATAATAAAGTAAGGCTGTTTCTCATTTTAACAATAACAGAGTTTGTTTTTATGTTTTCCTTAATTTAACATTTAAAAAATCAGCATTTTTTTAATGAATGTTCTACATTATTTGTGATTTTGTTAATTTGATCCTATTCAAACAAAGCTTGTATTTCATCAAGAATTGTAATTGTAATTGAATTAATCTTTAATTTAATTTTATTTAAATTTTAATTTATGTTGTTTGGATCTATAATACCTCACTTTAACTGTTTCATCTAATTACTTATTTACTTATCAACTATAACTGTACAATCTTAATTTAGTTTGATATTATCTTACATTAAGTACGCAAACACTGATATGCCTGGTAATAATAAAAAATATCCCAACAAAGTTTCTTACGTCGGCCAATATGATCTTTTAGGATTCACTGACCACAACATAAAGTGCTGTTCATACGATCTAGTTGCTCTAATTTCAATCAAAACTAAGAAAACTATTAGGGACTACAAACACCATTCTGGAATGTTTTGTATATTATAATTTAAAGGTAGTTTCGCGGGAGGAAGTAATAAGGGCCAAAACTACTGATGAAACGGTGGAAATTTTCAACAACATAATTATTAGCATTTTTGGCAAAAGTGCACCTTTAAAGAATCCTCAAAATCAAATAAAAAATAGTCTTCTCTTGTTGACCTTGGAAATAAAACATACAATGGCTAAACGTTGTACATTAAAAAAGAACTTTTCGAAATCAAATCTTGAAATTGATTATGAAATTTATAAATACTCCCGGAATCAGGTAAAATACTTGATAAGGAAATTAAGATGTTGTTTCATTAACCTAGCAGAAGAATATTCTAATAATGCTAAGAAACTTTGGAATTATCCATAAATGTTCAATGTAATTCTTAGTAATGAAAAGTGCATTCCTGAAAAACTTCAAATCCTGATGACATAAATAACTACTTTCTGTCAGTATGTAGTGGTAATGGTTATAATAAATATAAATTCATAAATATGAATAGAAGTGCCAGTGGTGGTGACAGAAATGATTATACAAATAATAGTTGTAGGTGTAGTAATGATATAAGTTCTCTTTTCTCAGTCTACCCAGAAACCTTAAACGAAATTTACAAAGTAATAAATTCCATCAAGACTCCAGCTATTGAATTAGACGCTGTTAATTTGCAAATGACAGAGTTATGCTTGCCATATTGCCTAGATATGATAACTAACATAGTACATTTGTCTTTAAGCACCTCCACATACATGTCCATACGTAGGGAAACCAGCCAGGTAACATGAATATATATGTTTGTTTCCATTTGTAAAGTGCGTGTTTGATTTAGTCATTTGTACAGGTAGCCGTCAACAGGCCTAAAGTAATTTGGCCTCAATTCATTTAACCTAAAGTGTGTGCCAAATGACCTTAGGCCAACTGAATTTTATGCTGGGAACACGATCGACATAACTTTAACTTAACGTAGCGTTCACTTAAGGTTCACTTAACTCAATAAAACATATGTGTGATCACGATTCACGTAACTTAACGTATCAACTCGAACCAAACATCTGCATTCTAGAGTATGTGTTTTTATCTGTGAGTTGTACTATTTATAAAGTGTTTATGATCTGTGAATGTTTACTCATAGATAATACTGTTTTCTATTGATGTACATATTTATCATTAAACTTTTTCGATGAATTTAGCTTTCCTATTCTAGTTTAATCTTAAATCTATTCTCGCCTAATAATGCCATGAGTTGTGAAATATGTTGTATATTATAGTGGATCATAAAACCAACAAATTAATTGCTAAATAGCCCTGCAGACGTTAGGGTTCAGCTATACTGACTAGCGAGCGAGCGAGCGACTGCGTGGTCAAACTGGCGAGTGAGCGCGTGATTAGCAGATAGCTCTCGATAGTTGTTGACGAGGAGGCAAAGTTTCAAATCTTGGCTCAGTGAACTAAGGGTGGTTTTTGACAAGTGATTTATTGTTGTGGTTTTTCCATACTCTCTCCACGCTAGTGGTGATTATTATTTGTTAAGGCCTATTTTGATTATAATATTAAAGTATTTTAAGATATCAGTTTTACATATAGATATAGGTATAGTTTATGATCTTACCAATTAAATTAGGCCGTTAGTAGCAAGTGTGTTAAACCTATCCATGATAATAAAAATGTCAAAATGAGAAGTTTTCCTAGCACTCAATGAACCAACATACAATAATATTGCCTAGCGCCTGTAAACTAGACTGTTCCTGCTCGAGCGTGTGCACTTGAAAAATATAACCAGTCTGGCCACCTCTCATTACAACCAATGTGTTCTATTTTATTTTTAGTCGCTCACTCGCTCGCTCAGTTTGACCGTACCCTCACTCACATAGTGATTGGCTGGCTACATCACGTGATGCCCTTCATGTAACGTGAAAGCCCTCCCAGGACATCTAATAAGTTAAGTGAACTTCCAGTGAACGTTAAATTAACTGCATCGTGATAGCTACCATTTAAAAACACAAGGAGAACCTTTACGTTAAGTCACGTTAAGTTAACCTTAAGTGAACGTTAAGTTGATCGTGATCCCGGCATTAGACCAAATGACTTAAGGCCAACTGATTTTAGGTCGACTGGCTTTAGGCCTACTGCCGCCTCACCGTGTCATTACAAGTTTTTGTTAATATTTTAGGTAATTTTTTGTAAAAATAAAGTAATTTTTTTTAGAATTTTTAGATCATTTTATAGGTCTTTTTTTTTAACATTTTTAAATCATCAAAGTCCGGGCCCTGTTAATAAAGCAATTGCTGGTCTATTTTGAGTGCAAACGTGTATACAACCAGAGCCGGTAGTGTTAACAGCGGTTGCCTAGCAACCCCTAGCTGTGTGCGCTATGCACAGTACTTCATTGCGTGAAGGACATGAGACATAATTAGGAAACAGTGGTACTCCCAATGGAACTATACATACAAACCGAGGTGAGCAATACCTAGACCCAGTGGGACTCTAGAGCTACAGGTTCAATCCTCGACTGAGATAGGTGAGCAATACTTAGACCTAGTGGGACTCTAGAGCTACAGGTTCAATCCTCGACTGAGCTAGGTGAGCAATACTTAGACCCAGTAGGACTCTAGAGCTACAGGTTCAATCCTTGACTGAGCTAGGTGAGCAATACTTAGACCCAGTAGGACTCTAGAGCTACAGGTTCAATCCTCAACTGAGCTAGGTGAGCAATACTTAGACCCAGTAGGACTCTAGAGCTACAGGTTCAATCCTCAACTGAGCTAGGTGAGCAATACTTAGACCCAGTAGGACTCTAGAGCTACAGGTTCAATCCTCAACTGAGCTAGGTGAGCAATACTTAGACCCAGTAGGACTCTAGAGCTACAGGTTCAATCCTCAACTGAGCTAGGTGAGCAATACTTAGACCCAGTAGGACTCTAGAGCTACAGGTTCAATCCTTGACTGAGCTCGATGAGCGAAATCAGCTTAATCCCTCAAATCTGGCTAGACGCTTCTGTCAAGCAGGTCCGGAGTAAGGCAACAGCCAAAAGGCTCTACCCACGGGCACCAGCGGGCCATTTGTGTGCGTCTGTCACTGACCAATCAACTTGTTAATTTAAGAAAAGGGCGTACTTAAGCTGGACGCCCACTAGAAGCAAAGGGCGGCAAGGCATGACGCACGAAAAATTTCCTTTTTTGATAAATATAAATATGAACCAATGGAAGCACTCCCACTACAGGCAAGGGGTGGCAAGTCGCAGCAAACACCTTTGTCAGAGTAATCTTGAGACTTCTGGAAACGCGGTGCCTTGAGTTACCTTGCCGCCCCTTACCATGGTGGGTGGAAGAGTAAAGGAACAGGTGTGGTAATATTTAATTCAAAACATTCCGTATGTCTTCGGGAGAATTCAGGTAGATCGCTTCAGGTGTAATGGCTTCATGGAATTTGGTGTCTTGGCGTTCGTTAAGAGGCTTAATCAGATTCAACAGTTCGTAAAACATTTCTTAACACATTCTAACGTATTTTATAAATTTATGGTTGTCTGTCAAGAGGTCTAGGAAAAGGTGATGATTTTCATCTCTTTTAGTGTTGATCTCATGGGACCACATTCAAACCTCTCGCGTTTCCTCTTCCTGGGCCCATGGGGCTAACAAAAACACTTCATCCTCTGGCTCATTGTCAGATATGTTGCGCTCACCACCTTAGGATTGGCACTCGGGAATTGCCTCGGGAACGAAGACAAAGGCGCGCACGTCATTCGATGCCATGTCTCTCCACGTTAACTGGGCAAACACCCGCTGCGTCGCGGCTTGCCTTGCCTTACTATCCCTTGCCTCTAGCGTACCGTTAACACATCAGCTTCGTTTTAGTGATGAGAGTGAGACACAACTATTATAGCATAGCATCATGAAATCAAATTATAAACCTCAACCTACTTATGCCTACTTTGACGATTGCTTACAAGCAGGAATAGTTTACCATCATACTTTCCCAACTATAAGAGATTGGGAGGGTGAAATGCAATCCCAACGATCACACTCACTCTAAATGTAAACTAATATTGTTTATTTTATTGCTGATTGGCGAGTAGTGAAACATGTTATACTTTTTAAATGAATTGAATGGAAACTAATTATGATTATTTTCATCACCGCGTCTTACTACCTATTTGGGTTGTACGCGTATATAATAATTACTCTAACGTGTTAAGGATGAGAAAGAAAACATTGTTTAAAGAGGCAATTTACCCTCATTTGCATGGAAGAACAGTAGGAAAGCATTTATGAAAAATCATCCTTGGTAGACCCGACCGGGATTCATAACCCCGATATATCCGTCATCAGCAGACCAGTCCAACATAAGAGTGGTGCCTCGGACCATTCGGCCACTGAACTGGGTACTTTTTATGATATTGTTTTTAAATAATCAATTTTTCTCCTCGGATATGTTTGTCAAGTAAAATCAACACCCCCATGGTTATCGACCATAATAATTGCTATATAAATGAAATAATAATAAAATCATTTCGTTTGAACCCACTTTAATGTAAAAACATTTTGGTTTGTTGTGTTATTTGATGTCCAAATATAAAGGTATATTGAACCAAGTTATTGGTGCCCGCCATAGTCTTCTTCTCAAGTCTTGAATCTGTCTCTGGCCGAAAAACGTTTTAAGACCCTGTTAGGTACCTTTGTCCACTTGGTGGCATGTTCTTCGAGTGTAAACATTTACTACCCGAACCAATGAGCTAGGTCGAGCTCAAGGTCAAGCAAGCATCCTTGCTGAGCAGATCCAACTGTCCGCTGTACAGAACGTCACTTATCAACTTCTCTGCGATGATCCTCTGAGTACGATCCATCCCTCGCAGTTTGGCAGCCACGTTCTTGCCCACGTGGTCGAACACGTCCTCTTCTGAACTCTTAGAACAAGTCACCTCTGTGCTAGGGCCAGGGGACATCTCCCGTACCCTTTTGTTGGAATGGTATGATGGTTGGTCAAAGATGGGGGATTGCGTTTCGGAAATTAATGAAAGAGAATCGACCTCCTCTTCTTTTAAGGGATCCTAAAAGAAACAGAAAAAATATTTTAGTCTTCGTTTGGCTATTTGTGTAGATATAAAACTAAGACGAGAAAGCAAGGTGAAGATTTCGTCTTAAGGTCATTTGACCATCACAATTGTATTACACAATTTCAACAAGTATATAATTATAAGATATAAATTGTAATTCAATAATTTCAAATCTACAGTTCAAGAGTTATAAGAGCTAAAACTTGATATTTTATGCTTTTCCCGTACCGTTGTTAATGTAACGTAATAACTGTATGGGGTTGAAATTTAGTGTAAGGAGACATTTTTATGAGGTATACATAATAAAATATTTGTAATATTAATACTAATTTCAACTGTCACAACAGCAAACTGACGCTTCTCGCCTATACACAAGCTTCAGACAGTGATGCATCACGGCAGGAGGGAAGGACAGTAATACACGCCAAATTCAAAATACTGTGCACTCAAATAGATCTTTCAGAAATAGTTTCGAATAGGATACATGCTCTTATAAACTTTTTTTTATTAGACTGACCGATACCGTGACCTCCCTGAATACTGTCCTTTTCTCCATGGATTTTGTTCAAACTTGATATTTAGGTGGTGTAAGGCAATACCTCAGGAAGATTTTCTATTTTGACCCTAGCCCTCAAATTAAGGTGATTAATTTTCTTAAATTGGATATTTTAAGAAACGGCTCTAGCGATTTCATTAAAAATGTGTATCTGTTGTTTTTTTTACATTACAAATAATTATATATATATATATTTGTTTTATTACCAAAACTTCATCTAATAGCAGTTTACTGATGAATGATTTTTGGAAAAATGTTAAATATATATATGTGTGTGTGTGTGTGTGTGTGTGTGTAATCTGTCAGGATAACTTGCAGGGAGGGGTAGAGAAGGGTGGCTAAATATATGGTTGGATTCGAAATTATCCCAATGGCCCTGTTTTTTGGTTTATTAATAGCACTAAGAATTAATAAAAAAAATTATGTTAAAAGATGTTAAGAAAAGATTTAAGAACTTGACGTATGTGCTCGTGAGAGAACTGGCTTGGTGATGAATACTTAACTACTGGCTCGACTGATACCTCTCGCGACCCCCTTACAGACGCGAGCCCGGTACCATTGGAATGACGGTTGCCCTCTAGCACAAGTACCCGGAGACCCGATGTTCCAGTCCACGTGGTCCCGATGACAGGCAGAGTGAGTGCCTCTGAGTAGATCTTGTTAGCCCCGATAGTCCTAAATCAGAACCCTTTATAGTTCAATCCGGCCCAGTTGCCAAGCACATCGGGGACAAGTTGCTATGAGTTGTCAGCATTCTTTCTTAATGTTTACTAGCTCATCACAGCAAGTAAGTTAGACCAGTTCTTTCAGTCACTTAGTTTCAACACTGATATGTTAGTTTTAAATAAACATTCCAATCTAGGGCAGGGTTATTGATTATATATATATATATATATATATATATATATATATATAGGGAGAGAGAGAAAGCGAGAGAGATAATGAGACCAAGAACGCTTTTCTTACGCTTAAGCTGTGTGTCAAAACAATATATATACTTGCATATATACATATATATATAACATGAATCCATCCATCATTAATACATACATAGCATGCATGCATACATACACACACATACATACATAACATGCATCCATCCATCATTAATACATACATAGCAATCATAGCACACATACATACATAGCAATCATAGCACACACATATATACATACAATTATACATACACACACATACAACTATACCACATTCTCCTATATCAGTTCCACTATTTTCTATTAAATACCCAAGGTTACCGCATTACAGTGTCTTAGGACGGTATGCGAGAACGTTAGTGAATGCTTAGTGGACAGATAGTGTGGTCCCAAGCACCCAAGCACGCTATCATTGCACCTTTTTAACCTATGATGACGCAAGCAAACCCAAGCTAGGGTTCACTTAGCAACCACTTAATAAAGCTCTTGCATATGGCCCTTAAAGTAGTTCAAGTACGAAGAGGCTGCTAAACGCATAACGCCCAACTAAAAAAATAATAAGGGGAAAACAAAGAAAACATCTTCAAGGGGCTAGAAAATTGTTACAACAATTTCATATATATTTAAATAACTGCGTCCTAGTACCGGATCGTGCGATACACACACACATATATATATATATATATATATATATCGTCCAGAGGTAGCTGGTACAAGCTGCATGATAATCGAGACTTGGATGTAATTGCTATATACTTTTATATGATTGTACATATATATAGGCCTATATATATGTATGTATATATGCACATATATAGGCTTATATATATTTAACTTAGATGATATAGTTACAGTATGTTAATGAAGTAGGGATGAGAAAGATAGAATTTGTTGGACATGTACACGCATTTTCGTGGAGGAAGAATGGGAAACCATTTTAAGGGGGGAAAAACCTCAGTATATTCAGCTGGGGTTAGAACTCTAATCCAAACCCCTTCTCACTGGCAGAGCAGACTAAATGAGCTTGACATTTAAACTAAGTACCCACTCACCCAGGTTTCACATATTGAATCATCACAATGTGTCATCTAGCTAGTATGTCACAAAGCCTCTACTGGTTATCAACGACTTTAAGTAGCTTAAGAAAACAGGATCAAGGTAAATTTTAAGAAACTGCACAAATATTTGTTTGGAGTGAGTTTGTAGGCCACTTTATGCGGTAAAATACGATAATTACATTTGATCGGGTTAGAACTCTAGCCTCAGATTTATTTAGAAGTGCTGACCACACAGCCAATGTGTTTTAAATCAATATTAGCCCAGAATGTGGTGAGCCTTACTCAGCATACGTTCTCCCTTGTATGTTTCTTGCTGCCCACATCGGTGGGCACATGGGTTAAAGGGTCACTCTCATCTAGACTAAATTGCCAGTGAAGGGAAGGTTGGAGTTCCACGTCTCCGCCAGGCGCTCCAAGTTTTTTTTTTAATTAAATGGTTTTCTACTATATATCCACTCAATGATGGATACAATTCCTATCAATTCTACCTTACCCACTTCTTTCTCGTCGGTGTACATATGTGGCCTGGCCGAACGGATAGTAAGAGGTGTAGACTGTTATGTTTTGGTGCACCGCGTTTTACTCCACGTTCAGGCTATCCACACATTTATACTAATGGTATAGGGAAGAATAAGATATAATTTAGAGGAAATGTGAACGTATTTGAATGAAAGAAGATTGTGGAATCATCTAGAGGGGAAAACACCCTCAGTATACCCCACCGGAATTAAACCCCGACCTTCCTGTCAACAGAAACCATATGAGATTGAAATTTATGCCACATGCTCATTGATGTGGGTAACTTGTTTAAATTAAGGCAGATTAGATGATGAAAAACTCACTTCGAGATCCGAGAGGACAGGTTCCACCGTGGCGTACGTGGCGCCGTCTGTATAGTCGCCAGTGGATGACTCCTGTTGGTCCATGATAAAGGACAACATGTCGTAGTACAACCAGTTGGTTTCGTAGATCTTATCCCCCGTGTTCCTAGAGTGAATCATCCTGTTCATCTCTTTCCTGAAACATGTCCGTAGGTTGTTGATTTTCCTCTTGACGAAGTCCAGACTCGCTGGGGAGTGGTATTTTCTCGTCACCGCCACGAGCCGGTTATAGGCCTCGGCACGTTTACATCTGTTCTTGTAATCCTCCGATCCGATCTGCCACAACTGCGGCAGACTCTTGTACGTTTCGATGAATTCCGTCGTGAATCGACGATTCATCGCGGAAACGACTACGTTCTAATATAATTGTAGGACTCGGTGTGGAAAGTCTGAAGGTCGAGTAGGAAGTGCGGGTCGTTGATACCGCGCATGCGCAGACCTGTGAGAGAGACTTCAGACCGCAAGGAGGGGGATATGGAGGGGGGGGGAGGTACTTGATCACTTACAGTCTATAAAGCGTAGATAACTGACAGTTAACAAAATATTTGTGTTGCAAAAATTGGTTGAAAGTCACTAATGCTAACCTGTATATAAATTATTATTGTTTTCTAAGAAATACTAAAAATAAATCAATGTTTTATCAAACTCTCTTAATAATACTTTTCTAAGGATTACTGTATGGTTGGTTTTTAGTAACTTATTGAAAAACATTTTTTTTTTATATATAAAGTTATCAATGTTTGGTTTCGCAGTTGTAGCCACAAGACATATTATGGTGCATAAATTAATAACTTAAAAATTATCATATCCACACTTGTATCTTGGTATAACAAGCCACTTAAAATAAATCAATGTTTTAATAACTTATAGAAAGAGCCATACAAAAGTATTATTTTCAAATTAAAACTTTTTATTTTGTAAACACATGCGCACAGCCAAATATGGTTAGTATGACGTCATAAACCACCCTCATTTAGTATGATTCACCATTTTAATTAATGAAGAGAATGCAGCCATTTAGAAGCTCTCGTTTGTAAAATATTTTTAAGTTACGCCATTTCCATCAATTAAAAAAACCCATCCAAACTGTTATTTACATAAGTATGTTTTTCAATAATATGAAAACGGCTGAAAGATAGAAATAATTAAAAACAAATTGTTTGTTGTGAAAGCTTTGATCACCAAAAGTTAGCGCAACTCAACTCTTACAGATTATAATGAGAGTAGATCTGGTAACTATGGCTAGATGTCAGCAACCACCACTCCTACGCTGGATAGAATGTAGTTATATCCACGGTATGTCAATGGCCTGCGCATAGAGCATTAGCGCAGTGGTTTCTAGCAAGTGTTTCACAGTAGCTATCTTTAGTTAGACATCATTTTCTAGCTTCAGGAGTTTTTGTAAATTTATACTTTCATATAATTAATAAAACATTGTCTCATTTATATATTATATATATATTTTTAACATCACGTCTTACTACCCACTCGGACTATACGCTTATGTACTAATCACGCGAATAGCTTAGGGAGGCTATATTTATAGAAAGTATATCCACATTTGCGTGGAAGGAGAGTGGAAAACTATTTAGCTAATACCACCCTCAGTGCACCCAAATGGGATCGAACTACAATCTTCCCGTCATCGGCTGTCCATTCAACTGCAATAATAGCACCTTAAACCATGTGGCCACTGAAGTGGGCTAATATAGATGCTATAAACAATATATGAAATATGTTAAATTTATAATATTATATATATATGTATATATATATATATACATATATATAAAACTTAATATGAAACTATTTTTACTTTCTCGTGACCCCTAAGATATAGGATGAATTGTGATTGTCAAAAAGATCCAATTCAAGATTTTGATGGGTGTCGACGTTTCATGACACCCTGAACCCTAAAAGTGATTTTCTCATTGCCGTCCGTAGGGACGAAACTATTTTATCGGTTTGGTTAAAACTTGATATATAGGGTTTTAATAAGGTTCTCCAGAGGATATTTTGTAATTATCCATCCAACCCTGAATTTTAGGGTAGTTAACTTAAGGATGAAAGGAGAGAAAAAAAATCTCAAAACCAGCTCTAACGATTTTCTTAAAATTATCTCTAACAATTTTGATTAAAACTTCAACCTAGGCTTCGTTTAACATTTCAAACAAAATGGCGTAGCCTATATCATTATCTGGGAAAATGACTTAGAGGTTACTCTGAGATTTTTATCATATCTCCACGACACTTTGATATACAAAAAAAACTTACTATTGCAAGGTTGTTGGAATATTCAACATGAGAGACTTGTGTTGGAAATCTATTTTTATAAAATTAATAGCTTACAAGCTATGACCAAGTCAATTTATAAATAGAGGCTTAGGAAAAAATATGGATTAGAAAATTTAGGTGGGGATGTAGGAATCGCGAGTTAAGGACAGTGTTTTTGCAGTTTTTATAGAAAAACTTTCTTTTTACCAAAGAAGTATTTTTATTATTATTATTATTATTATTATTATTATTATTATTTAGCACCACGTCTTACTACTCATTCGGGTTATACGCTTTAAGTATTAATTACGCTAATGGATTAGGAATTGGGAAGGTTGAATTAGAGGAAGTGAACCCGCATTTTCGGGGAGGAAGAGTGGAAAACTATTTTAGGAAAAACCACCCTCAGTTCACCCAACCTAGTTTCGAACCTCGATCTCCCCGTCCTCAGTAGTAGAGCTCAATACGACTAGCGCGTTAGCCAACTACGCCACCGAGGCGGGTGCCAAAGAAGTAAAATATTGCTCCTGTATAAACATAGAGTTTAATTTTCTTCACATGGTGATATCAACAGTTGTTGAATATCTGTCATGAACATAGCAGCATTAGATGACAAACTTATTAAATGAAGAGAAAAAGTTGTCATTAAATTCCAGGACACTCTTGACAGATATTCAACACTGATGATATAAGCACGTGAAGAAAATTAAACTTTATGTTTGTACTGAAGAAATATTTGCTTTATTTTTACAAAAAAAAAAAAAATTCTATCAAAACTTGTAACGCCTAAAGAGCTAGCCTGATATAGGAGTACTCATGTTTGTACGCCACCATTAGGCTGACAATTGATATAACGATTGAATTGGATCAAAGTTTGCTGTTCTATATTATAATAATTAAAAATGGATGATGTCTTATTTTATAAATTAAAAGTTTTGGTGTTTTATAGTTATTTTAAGTAGATATACAGTTTTTTGCTAGGTATTCGACACGTTGTAGATTTTAATAAAAGCCCGACTATTACGTTATATGCATGATAATTTCCGACACGTGAAATTTAGAACACAGATCAAGATGTAATAGACTCCGCCTACACGGCTCCTCGTCAGGAAGGAAAGTGAAAAGATGCGTACCCTGAAAGGGTATATCAAGCGACATTTCCTTCTCGAAGCTTCCTAAAAGAAAAAAGGTGTGGTCATCCAGGTGCGTTTCTGTCCACAAAACTGCGTTGTCTTTTTAAACAGAAACGTAGAAGGATGTCGCCACACCTTGCAACTTAACAACTTAACACAAATAAATCTTACTACCCGCTCTCATTTAAAATATCGTAATTTTGAATAAAGATGTGAATAATAAATTATTGATATGTATAATTCCATATCATTACAAACTGAAAAAATACTTACCTTTTCTCGCGTCCCCTTCATCCCCACATTAATACACTCTAGATCATGGGTTATTAACTGCGGATATGCGAACAAACTAATGGGAGTATGAGATTCGATCTTTGAACAGAAAAAATACTTAACTAACTTGTATATTTGTGACTTGCTGTTGTTCTATAAATAAATGGAATAGCATCCTGATGATTGTATTTCAGCTGTTCTGTTCCTAGCTACCATATGTAAAGTAAACCCAAGCTATAGACATATTTTGAGGCCATATTGGTACCTAATAGGACTGGTGGTGATGATGGTGATTATTATTTCGACAAACTGGTGAAGGGTGGCATGGGGACATATGGAGAAAATCCATCGGGGGTTTGTAATCGTAAAAAGGTCAAGAAACCCCTAACCTAAATAATCATACAATTATTTAAATTATAAACTTCAAAATGGAGGGAGGGGGGGGGGGGTGTTGGCTCTAGAAATTTATGAAACTAAGAGAAAGAATAAACTACTTCTTGGTGAGATATTAAATTGAAATTTTAAATAGAAGACTAGGAAACCTTAAAAATGAACTATCACCAAAACCAAAGATTATTTAAAAGGGGGTGAATTAATAGGAAAAAAAAGAGAAAAACTCTCGCTTAGCTTGTGGCGACAGAGCAGTTATTATAGTAAACGTATCATTCTGTTATAGTGCTGTGAACCATTATGCTTTTTACTGAACCTTTATTTTCAATATTTTTCTGTAACAGTGTAAAATTATTTCATTTACTCCCTTTGTTGAAATGGGATGCTCTTTTTACTTTCTCGTGACTCCATGGAGAGAGAAGTAATGTGATTGTAAAAAAAAAATGATGGATGTTTCATGATCACCTGAAACCGGAAAAGTGGTTTGTGTAATGCCGTTTGTCTGTGTGTCGACCTAAGAGTCGAAAACATTTTGCCAATGGGGATAAAACTTGGTATGTTGGGATTTTCATAAGGTTCCTTAGGGAATTTTTGGAACTATATATATCTAATCCTAGAACTAAGGGTAGCTTACTTACGGATGGAAATATTTTAAAAAATCATATTTTTTTTAAAAGGCTCTAAAATTCGTGTCAAGGCACTGTTTAAAATTTCAAACAAAATGATGCATCTCATTTTCCCAGGAAAATTACAGGATACTTTTAGAAGTAGATATTTCTACATATTTCCGCAATCCTTTGAGATAAGAAATAACCTATAGTTGCACATTTGTAGGAATATTAAAATATAAAATATAAAAATAAATTCTTGAAATATATTTTCATAAAATCAATCACGTAACTTTCAAGGTTATACCTAGTTTCAATTTTCTACCACACAGAAAAAGTAGTTGTTTTTATTAATTTAGGAGATTGAAAATCCTACTTAGAAATTTCTAATTTTATGGTCAATTAGGTTATCTGGAAATATTTAAATTTTCTACCACACCTAAAGTGTTTTTTGTTTATAACCCAGCCCCGAGCTCCTCTTTTCCAAAGTCCCGTTTAAAAATTTAGCATTTTCAGCCCTTAATATTTATTTACAGTGGTATTTTTACATGCCTGCAGAATTTCACTTTTCTACCATACTGGGAAGTAGTTTTTTACTTTTTTTTTTATGTTGAGCCCTACTTACCACCTTTTTCCAATTCACTCCTAGAAATTTCACATTTTAAGATTTATTTGGTCATCTAGAGTTGTCTCTCTGTCCACCAAATTTTAATTTTTTACCTCACCTAAAAAGCGTTTTCAATTTATTGACCTCCCGTTTCTTGGAGCCCCATTTTGAAATTTCCCAATTTTAGATTTTTCTGGCTAAATTTGATAATCTTACTACCTTCCTGCCAAGCAAAATTTAAAGTTTCTAGGCACATGGTTTGGGAAAATACGGTGATGAGTGAATCAGTGAGTGAGTTTTGCCTTTTATATAACATATTACAGGTAAATCTAAGATGATGGCTGCTAAGCACTTCAATTTTTTTTTTTAAATAAAAAAGTAATAATTAGCAGTAAAAGCAAAACAACTCTGGAATCAAATAAAAGGTAATTTCAAGAATCATATTTGAGATACGTATGTAACAAAAAAGTAAACCGTAGATTCATACCCCCTAATTTTTGTATGAAGACAATTCTGAAAGGTCTCTTTCCTACTAAACTTCTACTATTAAGTAGGATTTTGGTAGGGGAAAAGACCTTTAAAAACGAACTTCCTACAAAAAAAATTAGTGTATACTTTCTTTCCTTTTCATGGGAATGTATGTATGTATATATTTGATAGGAACTTTAATTAAGACAGCCGTGGTACAGTGCAATTAAAACTTGTAAAGCTCCTTGTGCTTCTAACGCCATTTAATTCGAAATGTTATTTTCTATAACTTCAAATAGAAGTACTTTTGGAAGTACTCGATTAAAAACCGGTAGCTATGAGTGTACTACTTCCGGTTCTGCAGGTCAACATGACATCACATCAAAAATTAGTACCTTCTTTCAAAAATCAGTACTTGTGGTCACCTTAACTATAATGTATCTTGTTGCCACAAAACAAAACAATTTTTTTTTAAATCTTTAATTAGCTACGAAAAAGCTATTCATACAGTAATCCTTAGGGAAGTATTATAATTTATCAGTATCGTTTATTAACACGTTTGATTGATAATATAGTATTACTAAGAAGATAATAATTATTTCCACTTTGGTTGACATTAGTGACTTTCAATCAACGCTCGTAATAAAAAAAATCTTCTGCTAGCTGTCAGTTACCATCAATCCTACGCTGTTTAGACTGTATATAGCAGCGCACTGGTCTCATTACTGGGAGCGCCTGCTAGTCCTCGTGTAGACTATACCGCTCAACACAAGAGGAAACGGCGGAGTGGAGGGAGGGTACAAACAAGGACAGCCGCAGCAGTGACGTGAAGGCTAGATAGAGCCAGGTACAGACCTCGACACAACACACGTACACCCAAGACCTACAAAACATGAGAGGCGACTATATGGGAGAATATAGAACCAGCTTATAGTGGCGCCTCCATTACTTTCCGAGACAAACAAAACACAGATTCCAGAACGTTAACTTACAATACACGTGCGCAGTGATACATTTTGTTACCCTAGCTGAGAATCAAACTCAGAATTTTAAGAGTATTCTTTGAAATATTTCTAGTATCTGATTTTTTTTTGGTCTCGCTAACCGTTTGGGTAGCACGCATATTTAACAACCACGCTAATGTGTTAGGGATGAGGAAGGTTGAATTTAGAGGAAAGGTACTCACATTTGTATAAATGGATAATGGAAAACTATTTAGGAAAATACACTTAGTACGCCCAACTGGGATTCGAGCTCTTGAACTCCGTCATCAGTAGTCTAGTCTATTGTGAGAGGGACTCCTTAGAGCCAGGTGTATCAAACTCGTTTGGTCATAAGGGCCACATTGAAATTTAAAGTTCTAAGGGGATGTATTAAAAAAAAGTAGGTTTTTAAAGGGATGATATCCGTATTTACTTGCAGGTAACGTTGGTTAGAATCTGCACACTCAACCGAAATGTGAACTCCAACCTTCTTGTTACCGTCAAATCATACCATTCTAAACTGACGTATTTGCCCACGTGCTCACCATTGTTGGTTTAGTAACTGTTCAACTACCCCACTTTGTAAAATTAAATTATATTCATTTGAATCATTTCGTCTCTTATTAGGTTCTCGCCAGGACATGTTAGGATAGTAAAATATCACCATGCCTGGAGGCTTCCAATGTTTTTGTTTGAATTCCCTGCTAAACCACTCTTGACGTTATCTCTAAAACAGTCCCGTATTTTATTTTGGGGGAAGTTGGTAGCTCGTCATCCAAATGATCTCCCGACAAGCGTTCAACATACATCTAACCTCAACTTGAGCAATATGCCTCTTTTCAACTATCCCGCCCCGGTGGGACATAATTCAGACGACCACTAACCAATACTGAAAGAATTCGTTTCGTAAACCTGGTGGGATTAAAAACTTGGCTTCCAGCACTGAATATACGTGTGATTCAGACTCATGTTTCACCTAGTTGTGTCCAACACTTCTGCTCAGTCGGTAGCATATTTGTTTACTGGGCTAAGACCCGCCTCGGTGGCGTAGTTGGCTAACGCGCTTGTCGTGTTGAGATCAACCACTGAGGACGGGGAGATCGAGGTTTGAATCTCGGTCGGGTGAACTGAGTTTTTTTTACTAAAATGGTTTTCCACTCTTCCTCCACGCAAATGCGGGTTCACTTCCTCTAATTCAACCTTCCTAATTCCTAATCCATTAGAATAATTAGTACTTAAAAACGTATAGCCCGAACGGTTAGTAAGACGCGGTGCTAAATATTATTATTTACTGGGCTAAGGGTCGCGCGTTCAATTCCCGGAATGGCCGAAACATTTATCATAGGTGAAATGTGGGTTTACCCGTTCACAGTGAAGAATTAATGGCCGAGGATTAGATGTTGTGATTGTCCTTGTCTTAAGTTAGATTGTAAGGTAGTATGAAGCTACGACAGGCCTAGCAGGCCAATAGTGAAAAATATATGGATTGAATAAAAAATATATGAAATAACTTACCCAGGCCACAAGCTGGAAACAGTAATCGAAGTAAAAAAGAAAATGTACCTTGTGTATTGTCCTAGACTCTAGGCTCAAACACTTGTGACAAAAATCTATTTAACAATAATTTAAAATTCAAAATATATTTAAAAAAATCCAGCCTTGAATGTTAGTGTTGTTCAACTCGTATTGGAACATAAAGTAAGTAATTTAACTTAGTTGACTTTGTAAAAAAAACCTTTGTTTCCAGAATGGCTATTTAGGCATACTGTATAATATATGACATTTATTTACTTGAGGTATTTAACGTGCACCTTCTGAACTGACTGATTATATCAGCACACGAGAATTTCTATACGCGAGAGTGATAGGACCTACAAATTTGGCCGGGTAAGATATTTTGACACACCTTCCAGGGGTATTATACATGCCACAATCGACATGGGACCAACGGCTTTACTTCCCCTCCTGAGAAAGTTGTGCTACGGATTTTTATTGGTCAAGAAAAAAACTTTGACTCCGGCCAGGTTTGAACCCATGGACATCGAGTATTGAGGCGAGCATCCAATACCCAATATGTAGTAATCATGTCATAAAAAGAGCCTTTTAGAAAATACAAACATAATTGTATGTAGTCAACTTTGATAACACTTTACTCTAGTTTTATAAGTATTAATCTATCAAAAGTGACAACTGCAGATCACATTACCTAACGTATGAATACGTGAAATTATGTTTAGTAAATTTTATAACTGTCAGATAAGGCTTTTCCTAAGAAAATTGGATTGTATAGGAGAGATTCACACCCACTTCGGTGGGGCTCGAGTCCTGGTTGGCTGTACTGATGATGACTATTCCAAAATTATTTTCCACTATCCCTACACTCAAATTTAGATACACTTCATATAAATTTAACTTTCCTCATCCCTAACACAGTAACGTAATTAGTATATGTGTGTAAAGCCCAAACGGTTATTAATACTGGATGCTTAAAAACCAAACCGTGATACAATATTAACACAATAATTTTTCATTTAACATCACTGTTGAGGTAAAGTACCAAATCTACTAGTTTTATCCCTTCAGATTAGGTAAGTCACGCAAAGATGGGCGAGAGAACTGTCGTAAAGATGGAAGACTGCCCATAGGACCTACCTGAGACAACTGCATGGCTACTATTGGGAAACAGCGTTGTTATTCTCTTGTGGTCAATCTTCTCTTAAACAAAAGACCAATTTTGCAACGCTGGTTTGTCGGTGTTGACAGTAGCTCCTTATTCACCCCAGCACACCACCTTTCGACATAACTAAAAGCGAGTAGATTTAGCAACGGTAAACTGAAAAAGAGCTAAGACGAAGCTTTTCTCTATGAGACCTGCAGTTTCCTCAGAGGTAAGCCAACAGATGGATTGATGGATGGATCGATGGAAGGTTGGATGGATGGACAGATGGACGAATTAATAGACGGATGGAAGGATGGATTATTAGATGGATGGGTAGATAGATAGATAGATGGACATTTATATAGATGGATAGACATTTAGATAGATGGGTAGATATATTATCCCGTTGACCCTAATGAATACTCAACCTAAGGGTAGTAGTAATAATAATAATAATAATAATAATAATAATAATAATAATAATAATAATAATAGATTTTATTTGTCTGGTGAAGTTAAGGCGTTAGGCTTTTCTTCCAATTAAATATAATTTAAAAAATGCATAAAAGATATTACATTTATTGGAATACGTGCATATTCTAATAGTAATAATAATTAAAATATAGAATTGAAAGAAAAGTTTAATATAAAACCATTTGCACGCTTATTCATAGCTTTGGCTTATTTGACAAAATATATTGTGTGACTTCACGCTTAAAGTGAATTTTGAATGCCAGGTGACGAGTCGAGTTATATAATTTGTTCCAAGCCTGCAATGCCAAGACAATAAAAGAACGAGCATATGTTCGAGCGTTATGCATAGGAATATACCTCTGTATAATGGACTCTGATCTAGTAGCACGGGTGTGTTTATCCTCCAGAAACAAGATCCGTGCGAAGAGGTTTGAGGCTTGAGATGTTGATAATATTTGGAGAAGCAATAATATAATACGTGTAGGCCTTCTTCTTTCATTTAGCGTACGGCCAGACTGGGCGAGCGAGCGACTAAAAAGTAAAATATAACCCATCGGTTGTAATGAGAATTGGCAAGACTGGAGCAAGCGAGTGAGCGACTGGGCGTGCGCGCTTGAAAGATAGAACTGGTTCTATATTTTTCAAGCGTACGCACTCGAGCCGGAACAGTCTAGTTTACAGGCGCTAGGCAATATTATTGTATGTTGGTTGGTTAATTGAGGGTTAGGAACACTTCTCAATTAGACAAAATGTTTGACCTTTTTATAAGTATCAATAGGTCTAGCACACTTGCTACTAACGGCCTAATTTAATTGGTAATACCATAAACTATATATATAATTATGTAAAACTGATATATTAAAATAGTTCAATATTATCATCGAAGTAGGCCTTTACAAATAAGAACTACCATTAGTGCTGAGAGAGGCTGGGAAAACCACAACAATAAATCACTTGTCAAAAACCACCCTCAGATCACTAAGCCAAGATTCGAACCTTTGCCTTATCGTCAACAACTATCGAGAGCTATCTGCTAGTCACGTGCTCGCTCGCACGCTTGTCAGTCTGGCCGGACCATTATTTTGGACCAACGCAGTTTATTAAAATATGTACATTGAAATATGGCCATACCGTTCTAAGTTAAATATATGTATCGAACACGTATTGTGTTTTGTAGTTGTTCTGCTAGACGGTCGTCTTTGAAGCCATTGTATATCACGGCGCAGTAGTCAATATTAAACTCTGGACAAGAATAATTCGCACAGATTTTGGTAGAAAATTCTCCAATCTTCCCAGCGAATGTAAGCAGGCATACATTTTCTTGAAAATCTTCGTTACTTGATCTGTTCAGTTAGGATTTTCATCAATAATCACACCAAGGCTTTTAGCCGTCATCGTCAGTTGTACGATCCGCATTCGGGAGTAGTATGCGTGTTCCTATAAGAATGGCTTGAATTCTATCAGGGTTCAATTTAAGGCAATTTATTTCGGACCAAGTATTTACTGCAGCTACAGTAGCCCCATGGCTTCTTTGGTACTGACTGACGGCTTTGAAGAGTTACCAGACCAGATTATGTATCTCTACGCCGAACCATATGATCTGCAAACACATGTGTTTAGCAGTTGTCACTTCTAACAGTCAAAATTTAGATATATGCCTAAATGTTGACTGTCAGAAGTCAGCTGTGAGCTGTCAGTCAGCACCAAAGAAGCCGTGGGCCTACTGTAGGTCAATATTTATTCGTTGAATGGCTGTATTTATTGACGAATGATCGGTGGAAATATATAAAGGATATGAAACAAATTACTCACAAAATTAAAATCCCTTTGTCGACCCATTTTAAAATTACGCCATTAAAATTGTGAGGAATAGTAACTTCTTTATTTCTAATTAAAAAGTAACAGCTAACATTTCTTTAGTTCATAAAATATTTCTTTAATAATTTAATTAGCAGTGTAGTATTTTTACACGAATCTTTATTCATTACAAAAATTTTTTAGGATAAGCAACTTGATTTTCAGATGTATACGCATAAATGTGTTGAACATTTACCAAAGCGTATATACAATAAGGCATGAAAATAACTATTTTAAGTTACTATTTGATTCATGGACCATCATCTAATAGAGTATAGAGTATATTCTGTATTTTTTACACTACAACAAAAATATATTAAGATAAGCAAAAATTCAACAAATTTATAACAAAAAACATTGTAATAAAAACCATAATATATTTGAGCATTGTTTTATAATAATTATTTTCACCATCTAAAATTGTTTAACAAGCAGGTCAATTAGCTCTAATAAATACATCGCGGTTTTGTTTACACTAAAGCGTTGTGACGCCGACTTAATTAAGAGTTGAAATGCGACATTTAACAAACTGAACGTTCTCGTATGACACTTTAATGGCCGGCAAGGTTGATCCCACAGGTGCAATACCTCACCGCATAATAGTAATGCTGCGGGGAACGAATACTTATTGCCAATCCTGTGGTTTGTTGCATTTAGCATGTTCAGAATCAATTGTAGAACAGAGCTTCTCCGCTAACCGGCTAGGTGGCAGCATGTGACAGAGCACTTCACTCGCGGCTACTAATGAACCAGATTTTAAATCGATCTTTTAGAAGGGACACTTTAAAAAAAATGTTTTCTTAAGTTTTTATTTTTGTAGAACTCTTGACAATGTTTGATAAACAACATGCAAGTAGCATATGTAAAATTTAAATTGATTCAAAGATATTAATTTTGAATACCTTTAGTTAAATAATATTAAAGCGGTGAATTTATATGAAGGCAGAGCCATGCCGCGTGGGGGTATTTTGGAAGCTCAAACCACAGTTAAAGTGTTAACTATTAGTAATCTAATTTTGTATTTCTTCTCAATAATTACATTAGTAGCATATTGGAATCTTATAAAATTCAAAAACATCTACAGCCCCAAATATGTTTATAAAAAATCAACTTTAATTTTTTTTTCTTGTTAGTTTGATATTAAAAAAAACTCCTTGCCGTGTATTGGTTGAGGACTTCCCCACGAGCCCCCAAAGGTATATTCACTCCAAAAAGAGAGTTACATTGCCTGAAGCAGTAGTTAATCTGATCACTAACCTAAATGAAATAATGTTATAACTACTATATTTACTAAAAAAATTAGTACAACTTAGTTCTATTGTACATAGATATTTATATAAACAAATTTATCAAATGCAAAAGATGAATTATGGTCAAACTCAAAACTAGTAAAGAACTTTTGACTTTTAACTCTGAATAAAATAAAATTAAAGTACCTACACTCCATTCCCTCCCATTTCTGGAACTATAGTTAACAAACAAACCAAAGAGAGAGAGGGAGGTATAAATAAAAG
Organism: Timema shepardi; assembly: GCA_902151425.1. Lineage (NCBI taxonomy): Eukaryota > Metazoa > Arthropoda > Insecta > Phasmatodea > Timematidae > Timema > Timema shepardi. Next base: position 401,976 of record CABFVX010000143.1, on the reverse strand, counting down.
AAGGGAAGAAGAAAAAAATAACACGCCAACCCATCGTTTTTATTTTTCTGTGTCGTACTTTTTCTTACACTGGCGCCGCCATCGACCTCCGTTGTAACTACGTCGTTGGGGCCTTCGCTCGCTCGTTCCCCCGGCCTCGTGTTATATCGTCTCTCTCTCTCTCCACGCTCTCTCGCTAGATTACGCTGACGTCATCGAAACGAGTTGCGCGGGCGGTCGACAATGAAAGAGAAAGAGAGAGAGCAAGATTGACAAGCGAAGGAGGGTGAGAAGGAAGGGTGGTCTGAAAGAACGAGGGCTTGGGAGGGAAAAGAGGGGAGAGAGAAATTTTGTCGAGTCGAACTAAAACTAGCGCCGCCGCTCTTCTGCGACCTGCAAGTCTAGCTTGAATTTGTTGTTCGTTGGGTTAAAACAAAGTTTTTTAAAAAAAAAAAAGAATAGTTGAAAACAATGCTCTATAGGTCAAAGTCTTCCCTGTACACGCTCGTTAGACAATGGAAATTATCTTAATGTATCAAAATAAATATTTTAATTATTTCTATTTACGCATGAAAACAAATAAAAAATATATTTCAGTACTGCATTGTTGTTTTGTATTGTGGCAATTACAACTCTTGGGTTGGATATCACAAGAACACATATCAACGACGTATTTGTCAACAGAAATGTGGGTCTTATTTGAAACAATTACAACTAGTCGCACCTTTGCCTTTACAACATTCTAGTCAACAAAACAGAATAAATATTGTGTGCGCTTTTATTGTTGCGGACGCTCAATAAGGATGGTTGCATTGTTCTCTGAACATAGTTGAGATCGGGATTTTTTTTAAATAAAAAAATCAGTTTTATGGAAACACCCCTGATGAATCTCTAATCACAGACACCAGGTCAACACTTTGTGAATTTTGGGGGTTTAATCCCCCCAACCCCATTACGCTAAATATTATAAGTAATGTATTTTTGTATTCCTCTTAAATGATTAGGCTAATAGCTTATTAAAGTTTTATAAAATTCACCGCCAATTATTACCTATGGTTTAAAAATTATATTACGTCGAGAGAGGTTCATTGTTTAAAAAATTACGTCTCTCGTTTGGGACTTCGACACACTCCTCGATACCCACCCCCCTAAAATAAAAATAATAAGCACAACTCTGACAAGTATAGTTTTTTGTTTGTTCTTTTAGCACTGCGTCTTACTAACCGTTCGGGTTGTATACACTCTTAGTTACGAGAATTTGGGATTTTTCTTACAGTTGGAAAGTTACTTTAAAATTCTGTAAGTAGCCTTAACACCACGTGTATATTACACTTCAGCCCTAGTTAGACCCGAACCAAAATGTCTCCTAGGTCAGTGTCTGAAGCACAAAGCTCGTAATCACTGCCTCTAAAAAAAAAGACTTTTGTATACCACCTCCTACTACCATATTTACTCTGAGGAGGTAAGGATGAGTAAGGTAGAATTTAGAGACAGTCTGCTCATACTTGCGTAGAGCAAGAGTGGTTTTCACTCTCACACACACACACATACACACACACACACACACACACACACACACTGTACGTCCATTCTGTATTAGAACCCAAACCCCTAGGTTACCGGCAATACAGATGAGATTGACGCCATGACCCACGTGCTCACCGATGTAAGTTTCCTCTAGATTCTACTTTTATCGTTCCTGACCCATTAGTGTGAGCATGTGGATAGTCCGGAAAAGTAGATTAGACGCGTATCATGGATCGGCCGGATGAATGGTGTGATTGGATTTGAATAGGGGACTCATCTCGTACTAACGTACTATTATAACGCAATAACATACACCATTTTAATTAAATTAGACAACGAACATTTCTTCTTTAATTGGGAATCTAAATTGGCTTAATCAGTCGGGATTCCATCCAACCAGGTCCACTGCATTTTCAGCAACTTTGAATCCATATCGTCAAATAATAAGTTTTTAATGCGAAATCGGTGAGTAATGAATTACTGATGCGCACGTTAGTTTTCAATCCGTAAGGCAACGTCTGAAATTGTATTTAAATGCAATATGTAGTAGCTGCTGCCATCTGTGCAGATACGTTAAAACTAACAGCTGAAATGCAAATAAAACCAAAGTGAAAATGTCGATTAAATAATACTTTGTGTTAGTTTTATCTAAATCACGGGGAAAATGTGGGAAGCAGGTAGGGAATATGAGACACTCGCACTCCCACTTCCCCTAAATAAGATTGCAAATAGTTTTTTAAAAAAATCTTAAAACATATTCTTGCAATATAAAAAATTCACTATAAACATTATCAATCTATCTATTAATATATATTTCCATGTATGTATGTATGTATGTATGTATGTATGTATGTATGTATGTATGTATGTATTGTATGTATGTATGTATGTATGTATGTATGCATGCATGTATGTATGTATGTATGTATGTATGTATGTATGCATGTATGTATGTATGCATGTATGTATGTATGTAGGATGCATGTTTGTAATGTAATGTAATGTTATGTATTGTATTGTATTGTATTGAATGTTAAACTATGCATGCTATGTAATGTATGTATGTTAATGTAATGTATGTCATATTGTGTGTAAGGTAATGTATGTTATGTAATGTATTTTATGTATGTTATGTAATGTATGTAATGTATGCTGTAATGCAATGTATGTAATGTATGTTGTAATGCGATGTATGTTATGTTACTTATGTAATGGGTGTAAGGTAATGTATGTTATGTAATATATGTATGTAATATATGTATGTAATATATATATAGTAGTTAGGCATATGTATGTTTGTATGAAGCACAAATATAAGAATATAGCATTTTAGAAAACATTCTAAATAATGTCGAATAAGGAGCATTGCTGGCCAAAAATGAAGAAGATTGCAAGGAATGATGGGTTAGCTGGTAGAGACAGGGAGAATATATGGATGGCATGGAGATCAGCATTGAGTAGTCAAAAGTGATGGGATTTCAAAAAATTAAGAGCCTCTAAAATCAAGACTGGAAACCGGGATTTGGAAAGTATTGAGCAGTTCAAGTATCTGGGAGGTTTGCTGACAAAGGATGCCTACTGCACCAAGGAAATTAGGTAATGGATTTCCATGGCCAAGGAATCTTTCAACAAGAAGAGGTTACTGCTGACCAGCAAGTTGAGTTTGGTAATGAGGAAGAAACTAATGAAATGCTTCAGTTGGAACATCGCACTGCATAGAGCAGAAACTTGGACTCTAAAGAACTGTATCATATCAAACACATCTTTAAGAGGAGGAACTGTCTTCTGCACGACGTCATATAAGGTAAGATTTGAATCCTCACTTCTCCTATCAAGTAAAAGTGACGATTACAATTACACACAAAGTTAAATATGGAAGTTTTGGGAGGGATGAGACATAAGAGAAATATTTAAGTTTAACAAATCAGTTTAATTAAATGTAAACAAGAGAAATAGAATTACATACATATATATATATATATATATATATATATTAATACATTATTGATCAAACAGTCCATAGTTATTAAAGATAACTTTATTCAGTTACCATGATCGTAAACTTCACGATACGCAGGAATATAAATAAACAACTAAGTGACAAGGAACTAACAGAAGTAAGAATGTATATATTATAGAATAGTTTAATAACTCTAAAAATGAGGATCAACTCTCATTCTCCTACGAAGGTGCGTCTGCCTCAAAACAGTGGCAGTCAAGGCAAAATAATAATATATGGATAAGCCACAATACATGAAGATAATCCAAACTAGCTAATCCCAAACTAAGACCTGAAAGGTCTATTCATGAATAATAGTGAAATTATAGTGAATGAAAACAATGGGTATTTAATCCTAATTTTATAGAGTTGCTATGAGGATTGATATACAAATCAGCTAGCTAGCGTGAGTTACGAGACCCTAAGGTTAATTTCCTTGAAGAGGAACCAACATTTTAAAAATAGTACATGGCGAGCAATTAGGCATCTACATGGTTAACATACTATGGCCGGTCACTTCCTAAATCGTACTGCCTGGACATTCAATAGTATATTTATACTTCCACCCATTATTAGGGCCCACAATAATAGGTACAAACAATATTAGTATAACTTGATACAAACTACTCCTACAGGGACGGGAGATAAAACACTATTCCCGCGGGCCACGACTACCAACTGTAGTGCTCCCACAGGTTGCGCACCCTAAATAGATACCCTACAAATAGGCAATAATGACTGTTAATTGTCACTGACCTAACTAGGTTATTAAAGAAAACGTTAGATCACCCGATTTCCGTCATAAATAGATCCTAATCATGGACATATCGTTTAGGGAGTAATTATTATTCCCTAATATATAAACTATGTCTTAAGAGCTTAGACAAAGAAGTCAGACACACTGACATAGTAATTAAAGTCGTATGGTCCATGATAAATAGAGCATTAAACCCTTCATTCTAAACTACGCCATATGGATATAGGAAAACATGTCATAATTTTGACAAACAACTCTATGTCTTATGGACATAGAAAAAGAGCGTTAAGGCTAACATTCAAAACTATGCATTATGGGCATAGAAAATAAAGTCAGACATCCTGACACAAAGACTTATGTCTGATTAACATAGACAATAAAGTCAGACATTCTGACACATAAAACTATATCTGATGGACATAAACAATAAAGTCAGACATTCTGAAACATAAAACTATGTCTCATGGACATAGCAAAAGAGGAGCCTAGAATCTAAATCAGATTATTAATTTTAGATACTCAAAGTCTCAGATGAGGCTTCCTCTGAGACGGGGCGGTGAGACCGACGCCTGACACATTCCAGTGACTCGTAAATACTTCAGCGATGTAGGTTTACGTCCAAGTTCTTCCTCCACCGAATTGATACAATAAAATATATTATTTCCAACATGTAACGACCAAACAAACGGATTTTCGCATTTTGCGAGGATTCTGAAACAAAGAAGAACATATTATTAATATTGGTGATGTAAAACAGAATATATTGGGAAACCGAATAAGGGTTTTTAGAGTTACGTGCGGAGACAGTACTCTATGGGGGGCTGGGTGAGAGCCCCCCAAACCACTATTTGACACTTCTCGCTTATCCAAGCATAGATTTGGGACGTCAATGGCACCCTCCAGGGACGATGAAGTAATTCCCAAGCCCTTGGATAAGAGGATTGGTGGCACCGGGAAGTCTGTCGTAGAAGGACTGCACCAGTTTCCGTGTGTGGGCCTTGATGGTAGGTATCTCCAGGTCATGCATAGTGCAGAGTCTCATTCCGAACGTACCAAGGTGCGCCTGTATCCTCCTCATATACGTGTCCACCAGGTAGACCCAAGTGGACACACATAGTCGAGGATTGGTCTGAGCAACTGCTTGTACAGTGTTAGACCATTCCTTGTAGACAGGGCGCAACGCCTGTTAAGCAGTGGGCCAAGGATTCCCAGCCTTTGCCTCACCTTGTTGAGTCTCTCATTACAGTGTAGTTGCCAGGTCAGTCTGGCGTCCAACGTAAGTCCCAAGTAGTTGACACTGTTCGCCCATCTCATCTGCTCTCCGAACAACCGGAGTAGGGCCAGCCTGTAGAACTTTCTTTTCCGTGTGAAGAGCAATTCTGTGCTCTTTTTCACGTTAATACTTGTCTTCTAGATGGTCAGCCACCCCTACAACTGTGCCAGGTGCGTCTGGAATCGCCTCTCCACCAGCGGCCCTCACCACTACTCCGCTACTAGAGCCGTGTCGTCCTCGTACAGTTCTAACTTGGTGTCTGGGGATTTGGGAATGTCGTTCACATACAGACTGAAGAGCACCGGGTCCACTACTGAACCCTGCAGCACTACATCCCGGATGCTTCTGACTTGGGAAGTGGCGTTTCCAAAGGTAGTGGAGAATGTGCGGTGGGATAGATAAGATTGTACAACCTTAACTAGGTAGAAGGGCAGGTTTAGGGATAGGAGTTTGAAAAGGAGACCTTCGTGCCAAACACGGTCGAAGGCCTTCACCCCGTTTAGAAAGACAGCAGCAGTAACCCTGTTGATATTGAAGTTACTCGTGGCCTGCTCCCCAAGCCGGACGAGTTGGTGAGACGTAGCTTGTCCCACCCAAAAGCAGGACTGCTCATCCACCAAGATGCCCACCTCACGAACATGTCGGATCAGTCTCGTCAGTAGAAGTCTTTCGAACAACTTGCCCAAACATTGGAGCAAGCTGATCGATCAGTAAGACGAAGCTAGGGCCGGGTTCTTACAAAGTTTATGAAATCAGAGGACTTTAGTATGCTTCCAGAGCTCGGAGAGGTGACTTAGGAACAGTACAGCGTTGAATAACTCCACGAAGAAGTTAATTGCCTTCAAGGGCAGCTTTCTGAGGACCGCATTATTGATACCGTTTAGTCTTAAATTCACGTGACATTTCTGTTGCCTCCATGGGTTAAGGTTCATCCAAGGGTTTGTACGAAACCACACCGAAGACCTGAGCCACGTGCGCAATGTGCACCGGGTCTGACGGGTCGTCTGTCCGTACAAATTGTGCCTCTATGTGCTCAGCAAATGTATCGGCCTTCTCATGGTTGGAGTTGCCCCTCACCCCCGTTACTACCCACAATAGGTGGCCTTGGTGCGAGGACCCACATCAAGTTTCTCATCATGCGCCACAGGGACCTGTCCTGCACGCACAGGCTCTCGATCTTGTCATTCCAGACACTGTTCCGGTATTCTTGGACCATTTCGCGAGCCGCTTGCACTTTGCGGCTCCAGTTGGCCTTGTCCACCAGGTCCTTCGAGATTGGTCAAGTCTTCCTCAGCCGATTTTTCTCCTGGACGTGTCTGAATATAGAATCGGGCAAAGAAGCTTGTGGTACCCTCTTAGGACGGTGCCTCGGCATCGAAGCTTCGAGCAACCCTTTGATGACGGAAGTTATTAACTCCACATCGTGATCGATTTCTGCTGCTGTTAGAAAGGTAGGGGTGAGTCCCAACCTCTCTCTCAACATATTCGTGAACCTGTACCAGTCAGTTCCAGGTTTTTCGGGTGGTCTATGAAGGACACTGCGCATCCTAGTTTCACAAGAACGGGATTGTGATCCGAGCCTAGCTCAGCTAGAGACTTCAGCACCAACCACCTTTTGATCCCTCTGGAGACAACTAAGTCGAGAACGCCCGGAAAACCAAGGAAATTGTGAGGGAATTCTGTAGGGGTGGGGGTGGGGTGGGGGGAGGAAGCTACCAAGCCGTGTAGATCTATGACGTCACGGAGCAATCTGCCAAGAGCGCACATAATCCTAGAGCCCATAAAGGGTGCTTAGCATTGAAGTTACCACCGATTAAAACAGGAGTGGTACCTAAAAGCAGCACTTCTATGCCAGCCCTCGTAGCCCAGTCAGAGAGCGCTGGTAGGGAGGGAAGTAGATGGAATGAGTCACACTGGGCCAATAGAGAGCTGGATAGCCGTTGATTCTTTGTGTTGGAGGGGAGGAAGCGAGATGACGTGATGGTCAAGGCCCCTTCGGAGCAGGACCACCGTTCCACCTCTTTCCACATCCTCCACTCGGTCGCTCCGCTGGTAGATGAACTCTGCTAACGTGAAACTCATTGCGGAGCGCAAGTGGGTTTCTCCCAACAGTATTACGTCGACACGATGCTTTGCCAGGAAAATTCCAAGCTCAGCCTTCTTCCTCGGACTCTGTTGGCGTGCCAGAGTGCAACCGTGAGCTTTTTCAGCACTGGTGGTCCTCTATTCGGGTGTACTGCCATGAGATACCAGGTAAAGGATTATGTGCCCCATGACCAGGTGGCCACGGTTACTCCTCGGAGCTTCCTGGATTTTCCCCAAGAAAATCGACGAAAAGTCCCATGGGTCCAGTCCCGGAATACCCTTTAGTAGCTCAATGAAATTTTTGAGCTTTGCACGGTCATTCTCTGGGGTAGGTGTGAGGAGCGGGTTGGGTGTGGTGGTGGCGGCAGGGGCGAAGGGGGAAGGTATGAGGAGTGGATTGGGTGTGGTCATAGTCATAGTCATAGTCGAATGGCATGCTCTAATGCTCCCTGAAGAGGAGCACGAGAGCAAGTTTCAACACCAATTGGTCACACCGTGTGGTTCGCGAGTAAAGACGGGTTGTTGCGTTTCGCGAAGTTCTGGAACACAAAAAACATATTATTAATAATAGTGGGGGACAAAGAGTTTTTGGGAAACAAAAAAAAAGTTTTTAGAGCTACGTGCGGAGACACTACTCTATGGGAGGATGGGTGAGAGCCTCCCAATCCACTGTTGTCACATCTCACTTAACCAAGCAGGGCTTTGGGACTTCGATGGCACCCTCCAGGGTCGATGACGTAATTCCCAAGCCCCTGTATTAGAGGATTGGTGGCACCGGGAAGTCTAGCGTATAAGAACTGCGCCAGTCCCCGGAAGTGGTCCTTGATGGTAGGCATATCCAGGTCGTGATGCAGAGTCTGATTTCGGACATACCAAGGTGCACCCACAATGATCCTCAGACATACGTTCTGGAAAACCTGCATCCTCCTCATATACGTGTCCACTAGGTGGCCCCAAGCGGGGCACGCATAGTCGAGGATAGGTCTGAGCAACTGCATGTACAGCGTCAGACCGTTCCCTGTTGACATGGCGCTACACCTGTTAAGCAATGGGCCTAGGATTCCCAGCCTTTGCCTCGCCTTGTTGAGTCTCTCGCTACAGTGTCGTCTCCAGGTCAGTTTGGTGTCCAGCGTAAGTCCCAGGTACCTAACACTGTCCACCCATCTGATCTGTTCTCCGAACAGTAGAAGTGGGGCTGGCCTGTAGAACTTTCTTTTCCATGTGAAGAGCACTGCTGCGGTCTTTTCCACGTTAATACTTGTCCACCAGGTGGTCAGCCACCCTTCCAACTGCGTCAGGTGTGTCTGGAGTCGCCTCTCCACCAGCTGCCCTCACCACTACTCCGCTACTAGAGCCGTGTCGTCCGCATACAGTGCCAACTTGGTGTCTGGGGATTTGGGAATGTCGTTCACATACAGACTGAAGAGCACCGGGTCCACCATGGAACCCTGTGGCACTCCAGCCCGGATGCTTCTGACTTGGGATGTGGCGTTCCCATAGGTAGTGGAGAAGATGCGGTGGGATGGATAAGATTGTACAACCTTAACTAGGTAGAAGGGCAGGTTCAGGGAGAGGAGTTTGAAAAGGAGACCTTCGTGCCAAACACGGTCGAAGGCCTTCACCACGTCGAGAAAGACAGTACCAGTCACCCTGTTGATGTTGAAGTTCCTCATGACCTGCTCCACGAGCCGGATGAGTTGGTGAGACGTAGCGTGTCCCTCTGGATGTGGAGTGAGGGATGGCACTTATATAGTTATGGACCTGACGAACTCGAGGACAGTTTAGCATCAGGACATCTAAGGGGGGATGGAGGGTTAAGTTGCGAAATTGTGATGAATGACAACTAGTGCCCTTTGCTGGTGTGGCACCCAGAAAAAATTATCTGCCTTTTCTTGGAAGTTAAGCTTGAAAGTAAGACTTTATTAGCACTTGCAATCACAGTGTTAATCATATTTATGGTATTTTATGTTTACGTGTAAAACCGGTGCTTTTACATACTACCGTTTGAGGGGAAAGAGGAGCTTAGGAAGAAGGAGGATTCAAATATTGGATTACTTGAAGGAAAGAAGAAAATTTTGGGAGCTGAAGGAAGAGAAATAGGATAGGGCGCATTGGCGGTCTAAGTTCACTGACAAAAGGAATGGACGTGTCGTAAGACAGAACATTTAATAGTAATAATAATATTTCTTTAAATCTATTCCTTCTTAAATATAGGAATATAGACAAAGACGAGTACTGGAAATGTGTCGAATCTGTACAGTACATTAAGACCAGCCTCACCCACTCATTAAAATATCACCTACAAATTACAATAATAATAATAATTATTATTATTATTGTGATTGTAATTGTGAAGTGAAATGGAGGACCTACAGTTTAACGTGGAATCCGAACCATGGTGGAGGCCTGGCATTCCACACATTCACAGGTTGTGATTAATACGCGGCCTGTCAGAGGTGAAGGAATGGTTTGGCAATCAGATACATCTATGCCGGGACCGAGGATTGAACCCCACACCCCCAGCACAGTACAAATTACAATCACCAGTTTGAAAAAGTACAAACATTATAGTTTCGAGAGTAAATTCCTGGGTGCACAAAATTACTAATAAAACTAATTTATTTTACTTTTAATTCAAATCTACAACATTATCTCCATTACAATAATTGCCAGTTCCGTAGTCCAGCTAAAAAACAACAACCTTGAAACCCAGAAGACCTAGGAAGCTGACATTTTTCAGGCAGGTAGCCCCAAATCCAAAAAGGTGCAAGAATATTTGGTTACAGATAATTCTAAAGGGGGCACTCAAAATGGGTTATAGGAGGAGTTTTCAGCAAAACAAAATCAAAATACTCTCGAAACCCAACAAACCTAGGAAGCTGAAATTTTTCAGGTGGGTAACCCTTAACGAAAAAGGATGCAGGAATTCTAGGTGACCGAAAATTCACACAGAGGCCCCTAAAAACTAAGAAGATATACAAAAAATGTGGTTTATAATTAACTCTTCAATTGAGGAACAGTTTCCAACTTTCGTTGGATTAAATATTTTATCTATCTTTAATTTAAATGTTCCTCCCAGATTTTGAGGGTCACTAAAAATTATTCTCGTTCGCAATCATTGTCCAACAAATGCCTACGGGACACATTACACGACCAGAAATGAAACCGTTGATTTTTAAACGGGTATTGTACAAATATAATATATTATCGACTATACTAAGATCGTTTGATACTATCCCTTATTTAACACGTAAATATGAAAACAAGTAACAGATATAAATCACACAGCTGTCAAATTTACATTTAAAAAGCACACCCCTCATCCCTCGGCTCCATCAAAGAAGATCTAGTAACTTCAAAAGTCAAATAAATGTGACTAAATGACGAGTCGGCCGTAAATCTGGTTGCAAATAGATCGCCCCTTTGACATATCGCATCTTTTCACAAGAACAAGTTAACGACATAAAACGACTTACTTTCTGTTATTAAATTTTCTACTCTCCTTAGCAAATGTTGCAGGATAGTAACAAAGATTTTGCTAGGGATGAGTATCAATAAACTTTAGGTGCGAAGACGCTAGCATTCCCTCAGTTATACCTGCATTACTTTCACCAGCGGGGTAACCGGACATTTTATTTTGAAGAGTTGAGGGGGGGCCATACACTATATCAAAGTTATTATTTGTGTACCTCCCCCAAATGAATCCCTTTTTGAATATCAAGTAGTTAGCCTGCTTTTAAATTTGATATGGACGCATCTTCAAATCTCTATATTTTAGCTATAATTCATTTGTTTTAATTTGTTTACATTCTTTTAATCCGCGTTTGACTTCTTATTCGGGCTGTTTAATTTTTTTTTAACACCGTGTATTACTGCCCATTCGGCTTATACGCTTATGTACTAATTACGCTACTGAGTTAGGGATGAGGAAAGTTTAAATTAGAGGAACTTAACCCGCATTTGTGTGGAAAGAAGGAGATAGGGGAAACCATTTAAGAAAAGGCCCTCCTAAGTATATCCAACCAGGATCGAACCACTCCCCCGTCATCAGCAGTTCAGTCTATTGTGAGAGTAGCGCCTCAGACAATGCGGCCACCGAAGTGGGTATTTACATCAACAATTAAGTAGATCTGATGAAGGTATGATTTAAAGTAAATGCACCCGCCTTTGCTGGGAGTAAGATTGGGAAACCATTTAGTGAAAAAAAAATCAGTATATCAAACAGAGATTCGAGTCCCAACCTCCTTGCCCTCTGTTAACCGGATTATATGAGGTTGAGATTTAGTCCGCGTACCTTCTGATGAGGGTTTTATTCCATACATGCGATGCGGTCCGTTAAAGAATGGGAAGAGGGGCGGGGAATTCCCCAATTATTCCCTTCGCTCACCATTGGCTCTCATTATAAAAAGCAAAACAAAATATATTCCTAGCGTTTATTGTCGAATCTCTTATTTGCCAATTCAAAACTAACACTTGTTAATTCACAATAGTTTCGTCTTATAAAAATTGTTTGATACGGCTGCGCAACAAACAAGACCGATACTGAAGAAGGGGATATAAGAGGAGCAAGGGGTAGGGTTAGACCCCCCTCCCCCCTATCATCCCAAACCGTCATTAGAAAGCATTTTTTGTATCCTTACTCAAAACCTAGGAAAATACATTTTTCGAATCTGATAATATTCATAACACCTTCAATCTCATATATGTTATTATATTATATCATAATATATATTAATTAAATATATATATATATATATACATTGATTAAATATTATCAGCTTCAGTGGTCGAATGGGGTAAGTCTCGTATTAGACTGGTCTGCTGATGATGGGAAGATCTAGTTTTGAATCACGGTCGGGCCTACTAAGGGTGTTTTTTCCTAAATAGTTTCCCACTCTATTTCTACGCAAATTTGGGTACATTATCTCTAAAATGTTTCCTTTCTCATCCTTACCCCATCAGAGTAATTATCATATATGCATATAACTGAACAAATAGTAAGACATAGTGGTAATATATATATATATATATATATATATATACACACACGCATACGCCATATCCTGTTAGGGGACTTAACTACGGGCCGCCGGTAGGAGCACCATCCCCCTTCCCAAAACAAATTTCTAGGTGCGCGTACGTCGATGAAAAAATAACTTTAATTATGTTAATTAAGAACCCCCATGCACCTTTTTTTTTTTTACGAAATTAACATACATTTAACCACGTTTTCTAAACTCTTTATTCGCTCGAGTCGTTAGTGTTTCCTTATTTATTTAGAGGAAGTGTACCCACGTATGCGTGGAGGGAGAGTGGAAAACAATTTTTTTAACATCCTAGCCTGGCCGAGATTCGAACCTCAATCTATCTCCCCGTTTAATCTACTGTGAGAGTGGTGCCTTAGACCACGCGGCCACCAAAACCGGGTACTGTTGATTATTCACAGTAAATAATTGAAGCCAAGGAACAACAACTTTTTGCGAGAAACCGAATTATAGGACACAATATTGTTATCAGAAGAACTAATTTATTAGTAAACAGAAATGTTTAACTTAAAAATCACTTGGTATTTATTCAATGAAAATAAAAAAGTTTTAACGAGGGTTTTGTTTGTCTATAACCCAAAGCAAGCTAGAAAAACTATTACGAAAGTCAGGCGGGAAGTTTGAAAGACAAGTCGCCATAAAAGTTTGGAATGTTGGTAGAAATTACTGGGATGGGCATTCAATTGTCAAGTTACTATGTGGCGGGAAAGGTGAGAGGGGATTAGAGAAGAAAAGTTCTCTATCTTGTTACCCGTGCTATCTAGCGGTTGCACATATAACCAAGCAAATTCTGTAAAAGTCAAACGCAAGAAAGTTGTCAACAATAGAAATATAAGTAAAATGGTATAGATTGATTAAATTCAAAACAAAATTTCCAAACGACGACCAAGAGAAAACGGTATAGTTAGTTTTGATGAGCAAGCTTTTTTTTGTTCTTGTATTTTTAAAAAACAGTATCATAACCAAAAATTGTTTTTTTTCATTTATCTTCTCTCTTTTTTTTTACTCTCATGGAGGGAGGATTGGTGCTTTTCGAGAGAAGCAAAATAACACTTTTACCTCTCCTCTCTATCGCCCCCATTCATTTCTCTCCTCTTTTTGCCGTGTTTTGTGAGCCAGAGCTTGAAGCTCTCTCGCCTGCCATTTTTTTTGGCGCGGTTCTGTTGGGGGGCCGGAGCAGCAGCGCCATTGATCGGCCGCCCCGGAGTCTCCCGGCTTCTCTCTCCCTCTCCGGCCTCCGCATAACGGTGTTCTCGTCCCCTTCCCATGACTGATGCTTCTTGCTGGTAATACTGTTAGACAACATAACCTCAATTCTGTGTTGCCGAGCCAGCTTTCTCAAAGAACAAAAAATATGCTTGTTCGTCAGTTGTATTTACACAAGTTTTCTAATATTTACTTTGTGAAAACTCAATTTAGAATTGCTCCACGCAACAACTAGTGGTTTCTTTTTTTCCCTCAAACATAATATATTTCCTCACAATATGAAATTTATTCCATAAAAATAAAATACATACTATAGATACATTATGGTTTTTTTTAAACTTAAAACTATGGTTGTTTCCCAGTAGTTAGTTGATTGTCAAATGGGCTCTGCCTAGCGCTCTGAAGCTGTCGTCGGTCACTTGTTGAATATACCCCAGCGTTCATCACTCGAAGAAAGGTGTCATAATTCTTTGAATTTCAACGCTGGACTTTAGCCAAGCTACAGTCTTTGGGAAACTTTGCTTCCCTCGCTCGCTGTGCGCGCAAGAGAGAGTCGGCCACAACACTCAACCAAGAGAGAATCGATAAATAGAGGGGAGGGAAGTAAACGCGCAGAGCCTTGCAGCTCTATCCCAGCCTGGCTGGCTTGCCGTTCCGCCTGAACCGCCGTTTCACTTTATGCAGCTGTGAGACGATAACAACGATGGGCTATAGGATTCGGGCGCTGGGGAAAATGCCAAATGGGCTATAGGTAACGGCGGGAAGAGAGATTTGAAGCGGTCGTCGTCTGCTGGCCGAGCGCGTACACCGAAGCTGCCGCTAAAGAGAAACACGGGAAGGGAAAACAGAGAGGGAAAAAACAAATTCGAACTTTAGATTTGAACTTTCTTAGTTTTCATGAACCAATGATAGATTGAGCACGCTTTTTTGAACACAAAGCTTGCAGAAAAAGTAGATTAAAATACGTTTTTGTTTATAAGTTGTAAAGGTGCACTTTAAAAAGTGCTGTTATTCATCAGAAACAGACAACATAACCTCAAAGCCTCAAAAGAAAAATAACACGTCAAGTAGATCATGAAATATTTTAATTATTGATCCACAGAGCTGAATTATGTTATAAGTTTGACTATTGAATAAAATAAATACACAAAAGTTCGAAATAGCATTATGTGCTTTATCCAAGATATGTTTAATCAATCGACAGCAAAAAAAAGCCTATCTTTTTTTTTCCAGAGAGAAACATGTTATTGCTGTGTAAATATTTTCCCTACTCTTTAGCAATTACAAATAATATATCCAATTTTATTTTGAATTATAAGACACAGGTTGTGCTATAAACACCCTTTTAAAATACCAATTGTTATTTTATTAAAATCTTAAAGAGGGTGTTTAGCATAGTATTTTTAAAAATTAATAAAACCAGAAACACCAAAATTATTCATCTTCAATCTTTTGATTTGATATACGAAAGCACCAGCATTTCTTGTATCAAGTTGCGTAAGTTAAATTCCCGCAACTTCATTGTTGCCTACTCAAAAGTGCAGCACCGCTGCGCGCCACATTTGCAGATGACGTCATACCCCTGTCATGTAGTCAAAATGGCTATTGTTTTCCAACTAATTGCTAGATTTGCAAGTTTATATTTCAGATTCATGTGATGCACATTAAATCTGGTTTTATCGAAAATGATTTGGACGAATGTCTCGTGTACGGGTAACAATAATCAATATAATGTGTGCCATGGGCGCGTGATTTAGCTCAAAGCAACTAATTACATTCAACGATTGAGATTCACTGTCAAATCACCACAAAAAATAGAGCGTTGAGGGCTTCAGCTCTATTTTCTATATTCAAACATATCAAGTCGAAACCAATATGGTATTAAGTACGTTTTTAATTTCTAACATGCAATTTGCAGCTACGCTTCAGCTCAACTAATGTAAAGAAAATAATAAATCGACCTTTTTAATACACTAAAACAATGTCAGGCTATAGGTGTTTTTTTTAAATGTCGTAAATGTTTTATAGAAATAAAGTATATTTTTCGTTAAAAATGGGAAATTTTTGCACCAATGTAAAACACTATTTATATATTTTTAATTGAAAATGTATTATTTGATTGAAAAACTAACCTTTCAGGTAAGAACAAGTGTGTCGTTTTCTTGAAAGGTCTGAAAATGTATAATGTGGTAATTAGACAATAAATAATCACATTAATATGGTTACGTAATATAGACTTAAGTAGGATGATTATACATATGGTTTTATGCAGGAGGGCACTACTTTTTGAGGTTATGTCCTGTTGTACTGCAGAACAAGTACAGCTAACAGCTGACTGTCAGAAGTGACAGCTGCTAAACACATGTTTTTTCAGATCATATAGTTCGGCGTAGGGATACATAATTTGGTCTGGTAACTTTTCAAAGCCGTAATCTGTCAGCTGTGAGCTGTCAGTCAGCACCAAAGAGGCCATGGAGCTATTGTAGTACTACACCCATAGGTATTGGTTTTTAAACAAGTAGTTCCAAAGGTACTTATTTTGAATGAGAGAAAAAAAAAATCGAAATCAACAGCGCAAGGAACATGACCTTCAAGATTTGATTTTGAGAATTTTTATTTACATGTTATATTTGCCAAAATGTTATGTACACGTACAAATACCATTTAAGTTCCTTACTTATATATGGCGATGTACTTAAATTCTCATGAAAAGGGAAGAAAGAACCTGTGCTTTAGATTTTGGTAACATAACTTACGTCTTTCAAAAAGGTTTCTTGATTTTACCTATTATTTGTTCCTAGAGTTGTTTTTCCTTTAACACAATGTATTATTATAATGCTGGCGGCCGGGGTTCAATCCTCGGTCCCGGCAAAGATTTATCTGATTACCAAACCCTTCCTTCACCTCTGACAAGACATCTTGTGAATGTGAGGAATGCCAGGCCTCCACCGTGGTTCGGATTCCACGTTAAACTGTAGGTCCTTCATTTCATCTCATAATCACCCTACCATTACACATTAGCGTAAGTGCGTACAACCCGAACGGGTAGTAAGACGCGGTGCTAATAATAATAATAATATTATAACTTTAGTACTAAAGTAGTAGTTTGAAGTTATTAAACTTCCTACTTTTATTTTGTAATCAATAGTGAAAAAAAAAGTTATTTATGTTTATATTTATGTTCGGACATTTTTTTTACATGAAATTGACAATGAAACTATTTTAGGAATTGTGTGACTGATGAAACTAAGTGTTACCCGTAATTAGAAATGAAAAGGTATTTATAGATATGTTTTGTTTTTATATTCCATCTGTTATTTTCCCATTGTCTACTTTATTTCTTCTTCTTTAAAACGTATGGTACATTTATAAACACTAAGAATATAGTCACCATTATGATATGTATTTGTCCTGCTTTTTCTAATAAAAAAAATTGTCACCATAGTTATAAACATTTTAGGTTAGGTTTAAACGCCAAATATAGCTATACACAATCACCTTATTGAGCGAAGCTATTTCTCTAGATGTAGATAAAATCTTAAACACTCTCCTGATTTAGTTGGAGCTATTGCTCAAAGTAGCCCCATGGCTTCTTTGGTGCTGACTGACAGTTCACAGCTGACTTCTGACAGCTAGCATTTAGGTATATGCCTAAATTTTGACCGTCAGAAGTGACAGCTGTTAAACATATGTTTTTGCAGATCATATGGTTCGGCGTAGGGATACATAATTTGGTCTGGCAACTTTTCAAAGCTTTTAGCTGTCAGCGGTGAGCTGTCAGTCAGCACTAAAGAAGCCATGGGGCTACTGTAGCTGCATTTAAACACAATCTCCAGGTTTATTATTTCTCTAGTTGTAGGTACACACACTCCTGGTTTGGTTAAAGTTATTTCTCTAGCTGTAGGTACACACACTCTCCTGGTTTGGTCAGAGTTATTTCTCTATCTGTAGGTATAAACAATTTCCTGGTTTGGTTCGATTTATTTCTCTAGCTGTAGGTATACACAATCTCCTGGTTTGGTTAAAGTTATTTATCTAGCTATAGGTACACACAATCTCCTGGTTTGGTTAGATTTATTTATCTAGCTGTAGGTACACACAGTCTCCTGGTTTGGTTAGAGTTATTTCTCTAGCTGTAGGTACACATAGTCTCTTGGTTTGGTTAGAATAATTTCTTTAGCTATAGGTACAACCAATCTCCTGGTTTGGTTATATTTATTTCTCTAGCTGTAGGTACACACAGTCTCCTGGTTTGGTTAGAATAATTTCTCTAACTGTAGGTAAACACAGTCTCCTGGTTTGGTTGGTATTCTTTCTCTAGCTGTAGGTATACACAATCTCCTGGTTTGGTTAGATTTATTTATCTAGCTGTAGGTACACACAGTCTCCTGGTTTGGTTAGAGTTATTTCTCTAGCTGTAGGTATACACAATCTCCTGGTTTGGTTAGATTTATTTCTCTAGCTGTAGGTACACGTAGTCTCTTGGTTTGGTTAGAATAATTTCTTTAGCTATAGGTACAACCAATCTCCTGGTTTGGTTATATTTATTTATCTAGCTGTAGGTACATACAGTCTCCTGGTTTGGTTAGAATAATTTCTCTAACTGTAGGTATACACAATCTCCTGGTTTGGTTAGATTTATTTCTCTAGCTGTAGTTAAACACAGTCTCCTGGTTTAGTTGGTATTCTTTCTCTAGCTGTAGGTATACACAATCTCCTGGTTTGGTTGGATTTATTTCTCTAGCTGTAGGTAAACACAGTCTCCTGGTTTGGTTGGTATTCTTTTCTCTAGCTGTAGGTATACACAATCTCCTGGTTTGGTTAGATTTATTTATCTAGCTGTAGGTACACACAGTCTCCTGGTTTGGTTGGAGTTATTTCTCTAGCTGTAGGTATACACAATCTCCTGGTTTGGTTAGAGTTATTTCTCTAGCTGTAGGTATACACAATCTCCTGGTTTGGTTAGATTTATTTATCTAGCTGTAGGTACACACAGACTCCTGGTTTGGTTTGATTTATTTCTCTAGCTGTAGGTACACATAGTCTCTTGGTTTGGTTAGAATAATTTCTTTAGCTATAGGTACAACCAATATCCTGGTTTGGTTAGATTTATTTCTCTAGCTGTAGGTACACATAGTCTCCTGGTTTGGTTGGGATTCTTTCTCTAGCTGTAAGTACACACAGTCTCCTGGTTTGGTTAGGATTATTTATTTAGCTGTAGCTACACATAATCTCCTGGTTTGATTAGAGTTATTTATTTAGCGTTAGGTGTACACACTCTCTTTGTTTGGTTCAAGTTATTTATCTAGCTCTAGGTATACACATTCTCTTTATTTTTTTGTTTTGGTTTATTTATTTATTTAGTTTTAAATAGCCTATACATACTCTCTTTGTTTATTTTGAATATTTTTTCTATGTTTCGGTTGGTTATACACACTCTACTTGTTTGGTTAGAGTTATTTCTATAGCTGTAGGTTTTCACAGTTTCTTGGTTTGGTTAGTGTTATTTCTCTAGCACTAGGCATAAACTCTGACTTTGTTTGATTAGAGTTATTTTTTATATCTGTAGTTATACATAGTTACCTGGTTTGGTCAGAGTTATTTCTATAGCTGTAGGTATATATATTAGGCATACTTTCTTGCTTTGTTTGGTTGGTTTTGCTGGTTTGGTTGGAGTTTTATGCGTTTGCGTTTTTTTAAAGATTTAACCTATTTTTATGTAACCAACACTAGTATTATATTAGCAAACAGGCCACTTCTATTTTAACATTGATTTCCTTCTCCTTTTATTAACTAGTAATGCTGTTAAAATATTGTGTATGATTTCAAAATGTAATAGTAACAAAATAATATTTTGAGTAATTAGGTGTGTTTAAAGACTGGAAAAGGTAAGTTATACTAACTATATAAGCTACAAATTTCATATATGACACTTGATCATTTTAAGCTGCTCTTTTCTTTTGTTTTTTAATTTTATTTCAGCACCGCGTCTTACCAACTGTTTGGGCTATACGCCTTCTTCTTGATAATTCCTCGAGTAAGATCTTACAGGTGATGCCAAATTGTTTGCTTCCTTTTCTTGGACCTCACTTAACCGACTCATCCCAAAACAAACTCCTTTGTTTTCCAATAACATAGTGAATGTAAGTCAACAAAGGCATTTTAAATGTTGACAAAGCTAATTTTACATTCGGAAGTTTTACTTATTAAAACTGCAGTAAAAGTAAAAAAACTATAACAATAAGTTTTCATATGTATATGTGGACTCCCCTTTAAGGTGATCCAACAAATTTCAGCGGTGGTCCGAACATTCTTGGGCGAAGAAACTTGGGTGGGTAAGGAACTAATTTGAGTTTTAAATACCCTAATATATATATATNTATATATTAACTAAATGCAGGAGTTTGAGTTTTATAAATTATATTTCATGGCATATAAAGTAAATACGTATTTTAAATTAAAGAAAAATCCCTCAAATGTGTTAGATTTATACACTACTCTTTGGTTATGAGAATGTATTAAAATCGATATCGAGAACTATTTTGACGAAATTTACTATTTATTAACTAGGCAATTACAGTTTCCAATTATATAATATGTGATTACTAAATTTGATATAAATTAATGTTCTTAAGAGTTTTTATAGCATTAATAAATATTCATTATCATTGTTTGAAAGAAAATTTACTTCAGAATCAGCTACATGCTGTAGCCAAGAGTCCAAGGGAGAAAAAAGCTATTTTTTTCTAGGATGAGAAGGGGGAGGGGGCTGCTCAAGGCCGTAGCCAACCAATAATTTCAGGGCCGGGGGTGTGTGGCGGTGGGTGTTGGTGGGCACATCCCCCAATTGCCGGAGGCTAGAAAAAAATTCTAGATGATAAACAGTTCTAGAAGCTATCTGAAGTATTTTTTTTATGGTAGCACAACCCCCTAATTTGTACTTGTATCTTAATTTTGATATTGTTTGAACCATAAATAAAGGTATATATATTTTGTTCATAAAATTTTGGGTGGAGTTTGAACCCCCAAGCCCCTCCTCCCCCCCGACTACGGCCTTGGGGGTGCTAGAAAATGTTACTAAACCTAGAGCCAATAAAAGTTTGTATACGACGTAGATATGGACTCCCCCCCCCCCATAGGGAGTTAATTCAAATTCCGGGGGGCTGGACCTCCCCGACTTATTCCTTTCTTCGCTCTTGAGAGACTATATCAGCTGGAAGNNNNCCCCCCCCCCCTAGGGAGTTAATTCAAATTCCGGGGGGCTGGACCTCCCCGACTTATTCCTTTCTTCGCTCTTGAGAGACTATATCAGCTGGAAGGTTGCAAATTTGAGTCCCGTTCAGGTTGGAGTCACTTAGTCCTGACACGGTTAAAAATTGGATGTGTTACAAATGGGAGAAGGGGAGGGGGAATTGAATATCCAAATTCCCCCTCCGGGGTTACAATCTTTGGTTGTATTTAATGCTTTACATTTTTGGGATTTTTTTGTTTTTGCTACGACAAAAGTATTTTATAAAGTGTTTGACTACGAATAGACATTTGGAGCAACTTTATAAAATATAAACATTTTCTTTACCGTGTACATCGGGAACATTTTACTATAATATGAGTGTTATTTATATGTATTGATAATATCTATCAAAAGTGACAGCTGCAGATAACATGAACTGACGTATGGATACGTTAAAATAGATGTAGTAACATTTCTAGCTGTCAGATATGTCCATTCATAATAAAATTGGGGTACACAATAGAGATACAATTTTCGCCTTGGCATCACGATATATTTTTTTTCTGTCGCAGTTGTCCAACATTACGTGTTCTCGATTAATTTCCCCCTCGATCTTACCTACACTACCGCTAGAGAAGTAGTAGGCCCTGCGCTTGCCATTGATCGAAATAGTCAAAGAGGTTGACATTTCGGATCGTTGTCACAAAAAACTAAAAGCCAAACTCGTCTTTATTCACCCCATTATATTTTGTCCATAAACACCACTTGTTGGTCGAAATCCACTTAGGGGTGCGCTCCATTTAATTTAGAATTAATTTGAACTTTATTTTTAAAACGGACAACACACACTAGTACTGCATTGTTCTGTGGTTCTCGTATTTTAAGTAAAACTGCTTTTATTAACTTTTTATAACATCATACTTATATTTAATACTATTCTCAACAATTAACCATAATTAATTCTCTATTTTTTTTTAAATTCATAGCAAACAATGTGAAAAAATTTGACATTTAATTTTATTGAAATTTTCAATATTTTTTGACAAATTTGAAAATAGTACTAGGATGCTGAAAAGACCCGTTTAAAACATTCAATTTGTTTAAAATATATGTTACATGGTTTACTCTTAATTTATTGTTTGGTTTACAATAAAACGAGTTTTATCAAATAAGTTAATTGTGTTCACCTTCTATGTACTGTTCATATTTTTCCTGTTAATAACTAAACACTTTTACAAGACCTTCTGATACTAATATGTATGAAATTAATTTTACTGTGGTATCAATTTAGAGTTGCCATTATGGAGAATTTACGTCAAAATGTTTATTTCTCTTTTACTGATTGTATACTTAATATCACAACGAAGCCATGAATTACACTGATAAGACCTTATAAAGTGGCTATACTTTCTGTGACGCTCACTAAGCTTATAACCTCTATGGTAGAGTTGATTTTCAGTACAAGCGCTGCCACCTATCGTTCAATTGAAGAACTATATGAATCTATCTACGTCATTCGTGGGAAAAGTCCCATGGCTCTGTCTGAGAGAAACGACCTAGGAGGGAAGCAAAAACATGTTCATTGAACTTTGTAGAACACAGTTCTGTCCCTAGATAATTAAGAATTATATCAGGAAAGCTGTGGGTCCTTTAATAAATTCAAATGGAAAATATTATTTATGGCATTCTTTCATTTACATAATTCCACCGTAGGAGCATAAAAATGTGTCTTTTTGTTGGTTGATCAGCAGAATACACAAATTCTAAACTAAACAGTAGAATAGTATTTGTAAAGAATGTTATATTTAGGAGTAAAGATCTATTTAAAAACGATATAAAACCACGATTATATTATAGCTACTCGCATCGATGGGCAAGTGGATTAGACGTTAGGCTCACCCTGGTTTATCGGTGTGTTGGAGAGGTAGGGTTTCAAATTCAGCTTGGGTGGAAGTTAATAATATTAATATTAATAATAATAATAATAGAATAGTAATGATGCCACTAATTATTATCACCAAGATTATGATAAATTATGCATCCATGTAATGTTACTGTGTTAGCAGGCTAGAAATTATGCAGTCAATAGAAAACACACCAGTCAATAGGTATTTTCAAATAGTGATATAAATAAAATATAATAAACCTGATTAGTAGTACAGTAAATAAACATATAGGTACATCTTACATTTCCATTTTTTGAAATTTTCGATAGATAAATTTGCCAATAAGCTCTTCAAAGTCAATTTTCATGGAGTGAATCTAACTTAATAAATCAAAATAAAAGATTTTGTAAAATACTTTCTATCGTCAAATAAATTAAGTGCATAAGTTTACGACTATTAATACAGTTTTAGACTTTGGTTGGGTTAAAAGAAATTTATTCTTAAAACATAAAAAAAAATTAGCTGTTATAGATCTTTACATGCCTGGGATACTTACATAAGTGTTAAACGCATTTCTGACTGAGATGTATTGGACATTTGCGTGGAGGGAGATTAGGAAACCATTTTAGGAAGAACACAAAGAGATGAATATACTTCTGAACAATTGTACGTTAAGATATAATCACAAAGAGATGAATATACTTCTGAACAATTGTATATAAAGATAGAATCACAAAGAAATGAATATAACTCTGAATAATTGTACGTTAAGATATAATCAAATCACAAAGAGATGAATATACTTCTGAACAATTGTATATTAGGATAGAATCACAAAGAGATGGATATAACTCTGAATAATTGTACGTTAAGATATAATCACAAAGAGATGAATATACTTCTGAACAATTGTATATTAGGATAGAATCACAAAGGGATGGATATACTACTGAACAATTGTATATGAAGACAGAATCACAAAGAGATGAATATATTTCTGAACAATTGTATGTTAAGATATAATCACAAAGAGATGAATATACTTATGGACAATTGTATATTAAGATAGAATCACAAAGAGATGGATATACATATGAACAATTGTATATTAGGATAGAATCACAAAGAGATGGATATGCTTCTGAACAATTGTATATTAGGATAGAATCACAAAGGGATGGATATACTTCTGAACAATTGTATATTAAGATAGACTCACAAAGAAATGGATATACTTCTGAACAGTTGTATATTAAGATAGAATCACAAGGGAATAGTAATATATCTGAACAAATGTATGATATAATAATTGTTATTCAGGAGAAAACCACAAGGATATTATGATTATAGTTCTGAAAATTTGCAAATGAAGAGAGAATCCCACGGAGATAGTTATATTTCTGAACAATATATATTAAGATAAAATCACAGGGAGATAGTTAAATTTATGAAAAATTAATTAAAAGAGAGAATCACAATGATATGGTTATATATTTTATAAACATTTATATATTAAGAGAGCATCACATGTTCATGGTTATATTTCTGAAAGAATTGAACATTAGTAGTGAATCACAAGGAGATGGTTATATTTATGACAAATGAATATTAAGAGAGAATTACAAGGAGATGGTTTTATTTATGAACAATTGACTATTAAGAGAGAACTACAAGGAGGTGGTTATATTTATGAACAAATGAATATTAAGAGAGAATTACAAGGAGATGGTTATATTTATGAATAATTGACTATTAAGAGAGAATTACACGGAGGTGGTTATATTTATAAACAATTGACTATTAAAAGAGAATTACAAGAGGATGGTTATATTTATGAACAATTGACTATTAAAAGAGAATTACAAGGAGATGGTTATATTTATGAACAATTGACTATTAAGAGAGAATTACAAGGAGATGGTTATATTTCTGAACAATTGACTATTAAGAGAGAATTACAAAGAGATGGTTATATTTATGGACAATTGACTATTAAGAGAGAATTACAAGAAAACGGTTATATTTCTGAACAATTTTATATGAAGAATTAAATGTACGAACATTTGTGAAAAAAATTGTTCTAGTGAGAATTTTTATGAACACTTCTCTGGTACCTTTGGTTGATTTTAATCTTAGTACGTGTACGGCATCACTTTCGCAATGGCCTGGAGGCCAGTAGTCTGGGGGTCAGGTTTTGAATATCAGACTGATCAAGGCTGTAGCCAGCCAATAATTTCAGGGGGGCTAGGTGGGCACATCCCCCAATTGCTGGAAGCTAGAAAAATTCTAATTTATAAACAGTTCTAGACGCTCTTTGAAGTGGTTTTTTTCATGGTAAAATAATCCCCTAGCTGCCGAAGGCTTGGTAAATGTCTTAATATAAACACTTTTTGAAGCTCTGTGAAGTGTTTTTTTAATGGTAAAATAACCCCCAAAATGCCAAAGGCTAAGAACATTTCTAAATATTTAACACCTCTAGAAGCTCTCTGAAGTGCTTTTTATGGTAACACAGCCCCCTAATTTGTATTTGTATCTTAATTTTGATATTGTTTGAAACATAAATAAGGCCATATATATTTTGTTCATAAAATTCGTGGGGGATTTGAACCCCAACCCCCACCCCTGGCTACGGCCTTGAGCCTGATATGCTGAGTACTGAGTGTGGTTTTTGGTCCAACCAAAATGGTTTCTCACTCTACCGCCATGCAAATTCAGATATACATTTTCATATTCGTATTCTATTAGTTGTATGTTGGATTAAATAGACAAGCTATTATAACTGGTAATTACGGCTGTAGCCGCATCTAAATATCATATTCCTTAAAATGAAAAATTACACCTGAACATGGGAATCGAACCCGGGACATTTTTTTAGTACGTCAATACTCTTACTACTGAGCTATTCAGGAGAAGATCCGTGCCCAGGTTCATTATTAATTCATATTTTAAGGCAAAGCCTGTTATGGACGTGTGGAAATTGTCAGCTAGATAATATGAGCAATCACTTAAGATCGCCATCTATCAGATAACGCTGCCAAAGTTCCCGGGTTCAGTTCCCGTGTTCAGGTGTAATTTTCTAATTTAAAGAATAATATTAGTTTAATTAAACGCCACCCACCTCGGTGGTGGAGTTAGCTAACGCGCTAGTCATGTTGAGATAGACTGCCGAGGACGGGGCGATCGAGGTTCGAATCTCGGTCGGGTGAACTGGGGTGGCTTATCCTAAATAGTTTCCCACTCTACCTCCACGAAAACGTGTGCTCACTTCCTCTAAATTCAACCGTCCCCGTTCCTAATCCATTAGCGTAAATAGTACTTAATCGTATAACCCGAACAGGCAGTAAGACGTGGTGCAAAAAATAAATTAAACGTAAATAGCCCGGACGGGTAGTAAGACTGGAGGGAAGGGATATTCTTGCTGTGGTCACTGTGAATAGCCCTTACCTAGTACTAAAAATAAAATAAAAACCCACTACAAATTCATTATGTAAGAAATGTGTCCGAACTGCGATTGATATAGGCGACCCCCAACTCACATGTGACAAGCTGGTTGCAGATCTTCTGGTGTCAACATTCAGCACAAATTTGGTAACAGACGTACAGTTGGCCTTGCATTGGTTGACTCTTTATATGACAATTCTATAAACCATTATACATTAATGTAATAAGGTGCAAAGGGACGCTGTAAAACACATCTGCTATATAATATGGTTTTGGATAGTTTGAAGCACTCTGTAGTATTTATAATGTAAATTATTTAATAATCCTAAGAAAAGTTGAAAACAGTATGAATCAGGTAAACGTCGGTTGGCCTAAGCTGTAGGCTAAATTACTTTAAACCGACTAACTTTTCTTGAACTTAATAACGTCAATTTTATTTTTATTATTCGAAATCCAATACAGCATGTATATACTCGTATAAATAAAGTGAGAAGTTATTTAATAAAGCTCAAAAAGGCTGGTTAATTATTTTTCCCACTTAAGTATTTAAATTTATTCTATTTAACAAAAGATTTGATCAATTTTATATTAAAATTAATTTCATCTCAGATAACTTAAGACATTTATGTCATAATTTGGTTCAAATCCTAGATAGGTGTGACTAGATCAATTTTTTACAAGGTGGTTTTAAATTGGTTTGTTTTTTCACTACGATATAAAAGAATACTCATGTACATTTACTTTGAAGTTTACTTCCTCATAGTGTATCCTTGGGTTAGATGAACTTCAGAAAGTCCAAATTGTCAATAAGTTGTCTAGCAAGTAAATAGCTGATAAATTAACTGTGCCCTAATTGACTCGCACTATTACTTTAATTAAATTATATACGGATGTTTGCATCAAATACTTACCCCATAAAAAATCAAACACAATAATTAACTTAATATTGTCAACTAGGAGTTGGGAAACAAAACCGGTATTGTTGGATTTATGGTAAGAGGGCTGGGCAAAAATTCACAACTAATTTCAACAACAGTTTTTTTTTTACAGCTAGCACCTTATCCTTAATAACATTTTATTTATGTATGACAAAATGTGTATAAAATCATCTTCCAGTGTAATGAGCTAATTTTGATTTAAAATATATGTATTTATATTTAGCATTACTAAACATATTTAAACGCCTTTACAATCATTCGCAAATATTATTATTGTATTGATTTAGATTAATAATGACCTAAGACCATAAAATGAAAACTTATTGATTCAAACTGCTTTACAATATTTGAATTGCGCGCGTACTATTCTGTAACGATACTAGCGCTTCATGGCTTCAAAATGTGATCCGCGGAACTAAAGAATTGCCAGACCCGTGTATCTTAGACCTCGGTAAGAAATAAGTGGCGTCAACTTAACACGGCCGTTTTCTAAGCGCATGTCAAATGTTTACAACGCGTTTTGTCGAAATACATTGGTTCAAGTGATTTTTTTCTATCACCGCATCTTACTTCCAATTTGGTTTGTACGCCTATGTACTAATTAATCTAATGGTTTTAGGGAATAAGGAGGTTATATTTACAGGAATTGTACCCGCATTTGTGGAGTGGGGGTAAAATGAAAAACCATTTTGGAAAAAACATCCTCAATATATCCGACAAAGATTCGAACCTTGATCTCCCCGTCATCGGCAGTATAGTTTACTGCGAGAGTAGCGCGTTAAACCATGAGGATACCTATGCGTGTCCAAGACGTGGGTTTTTTCCCACGGTGAACGCGTGTCGGCTTCATTATTTGGCCGAATGCACAAAAACATAGGCTACAATATGTGGCGGGGATTAATTATTGTAAACCATAATGTGGAATCAAACATTTAATTACTTTAAGTTATAAACCCGCTTCGGCGACCGAATGGTCCAAGATTGAAGTGAGAAACATTGTCACCAATCGCCACAAGTGGTGAAGTGGCCATAAAAGTGTGGCGGACTTGATTTTGCCAGCTCTCACAGTAAAATAAACTTTTTCCTAATGGCGTGTGCTGATTGTAACTTGATATTGAGGTCCATTGATTTCAAATATTGAGCCAATGTTTCTGCAGCTTGTCACCGACTCAAGGATTGGCAAACTTCGCGTTGAATTGTCTTATATTTTCAACTTTTAACAGTCTTCATTATTTGCGTCTGAGGCAATATCAACTGAGTATTCAAAGTGTACTTGTTTTGAGTAAACATTTTCAAACAGTGTGTGTTGTTTTAAATGCGTGATTGAGCAACCTAATTTATATATTTTTACATGGTGTGGCGAGTTTCACTTTTCATTCGCCACACCTGTGGATAAATTAAAAAATATGTTGCCCACCTCAGGTTTAAGGCATTAATCATGCAATAGACTGGACTGAGAATGACGGGGAGATCGGGGTTCAAATCTCGGTCGAGTATAATGAGGTTGGTTTTACTTAAAATAGTTTTCCACCCTCTCTCTTTCCATGCAAATGAATGTACATTTCCCTTAACTTCGACCTTTCTTATCCCTAACATATCAGCGTTATTAGTACATGTCGTATGCGTATAGCCCAAACGAGTAGTAAGACGCGGTGCAATCATAATAATAAAAACAAGAACTTAAAGCTATTAACTATACATTATACGAAACCAAAATTATAGAAAAACATTAGTCAGTGGGTATACTCACGTATTGTACATTAGGGCATAACAGTTCAACATAGATAACACACGTGCACAAATTCATCCAATGTGTACACTGCATCTTTATTAACGTTCCTTCTCCTGCCACACAAAGATAAATGTCTCCGGTTCGATTCCCTTGTCCTTATTATAACTTCATGAAATTGAATGTACTTTTAACTATAATAATTGGGGCCTAAGCTTGTACACACTTAAATATAGAAATTAGTTTCCAACCACATTTGGTGTGACGGAAAAAATTACTAAACTTGAAAATGGATTATTTACATAAACATTCTAGGTTTTGTACAAGTTTAACAAAACTATTTCAAATTAAAAAGATCAAAATCCGGCTGCCCACTTTTTAATAGTTCCTTGATGTACAATCCTGAGATGGCAATCACAAACCAATCATGTTAATTAATGAATAACATAAAATATTTGAGACAAAATATTACCTTGTTCACAAATGGGGCGCACAAACAAACTCAGCTTATTAACAACGAAATATTTACCTAAACACGATCATAAAATAAGATAAACAAACTAATAGACACTGTTACAGAAATATTTAGGATAGAATAGCACTAACATTCACCAAAGAGCACAAATAAATAATATATTCTGTTACAGAAACGTATTGGATAATAAACATCCAGGTTCTCCAAATGGCATCACGGTTCATCGTGCCACCAGAATTTGTAGCTTTGTTATAGCAAAGGGTATCCCCTTCAAGATAGTCTTTAGTTTTTGTATTCGTCTATTTTTAGATTTTTTTTCGTCTGCCTTTCTAAAATTATTTTATTTTTACCATATCGAGAAATTTGTTTTTTATATTCGCCATTCCCCACCCCCACTCCCTATTTTTAAATTCCAAACTTTACAGATTTTATGGTTACTTTGGAGTGGTCCTTTTACAAACTTGGCAAATTAAATTTTTCCTCCACGCATAAAAGAAGAGTTTATAATTATTTTGGAGAGATTTTAAGCTAATGTTCCCCGACCCATTTTTAGGCCCTTTTATAAATAGTAAATAAAGTACTTAAACACTTATTTTATTACTAGAGTAAGCTCTCTATATTCCAGACTAATTTCAATTTTTTTCCTCACCTTATTAGGTTTTATCTTCCCCATTTCCCCTGTTTCCCAAAGTCTCAATTAAAACTTATTTATTTGCTTATCTGGAGTTATCTCCTGTACCGGTTTGACAAACTCTAATTTTATAGCTATCTCATCTAAACAATTTTTTTTTATAATTAAAGGCTCCCCATTTCCTGGTGTCCCATGGACAAGGTTGGGATATTTTACCCCGCCCCAATGCTAGAATAATAGTAGTTCCGGAGCCATTAGCCATTAGCCCATCCCCCACTCTGGGCGCGAGATGTACCCGGTTAGCTCAGTGATAAAGCTTTAGCACGAAGGCCTATAGCCAAAGTTCCCTGTTTCGATTCCCGTGTACGGGTTGTCATTTACCAGCAAATTTCATTTGTTACAGCTTCAGGGCTTCTACCTGAGAACATATATCATCATCATGTTATATTTGTAATTAATAAATGGGATTACCCCCCCTCCCCCAATAGGGATGAGGTAGAATTTGTGAGAGCATCATTAGCATTAATTTTCTTTTAGTATTTAGTATTGATCTTGCTATTTTATAGTTTATGCAAAAAAACAACTTATTATTGATAAAATCGAACAAGACAGTGACTTTTGGCAGGGGAAAATGTGTCACAACCTTGAAAGGTATGCCTATTGTACTAAAAAGTAGTTTATATCTCACAGTATAAAAACACAGTATTAAAATTTTATTATATTATATATTTACAGAATTTAGTTACAACTTCCCCCCCCCCCTCCTGCCCCTATCGTGTCAAAATAATTGAACTTGGTAAACGTAAAACTATAACTGTGGCGTGAGGTAAGCTAGAATAACTTCAATATAAGCATGATCCCACATACCATTTTAAAATACTTAGGAAGGTGAGAGGGTTACGTAATGGAGGAAAACTACCCATACTTTTAAATTACTGTGATGTGAGGGGGAGGTATTTGAATAAATATAAGCTAGCTTATATTTAACAATTATAAATATTTAATAAAAGCCCGATATTTTAAAAAATTCAACAATCTCACAAAATCAGGCACATAGCGGTACTTTAACTATTACTATGGATGTCTGAGTTTGAAGCTAATGACATTATTTTTTAGCCGAGGGTACTTTTTATCAACTTCTCTACAAGTGAATGATGGTAAACTACCTCTTATTCATTCCCCCCCTCGTTTACGCTTAGATTTTGTTGCTAATACCGTGAAAATGCGTTTGATGTCAATAGGAGGAATAGACATAGGCTGCATGTTTTTAATAAAAGAAATTCACTGGATATTAAATGGGCTGTATATAAGATTTTAAGTTAGAAACATTTGATTTAATTGAACAGTTTGTTTTCATTTCTTAGGTTTTACAAGGAGAGCTTGTTACTATAAATGGTCGATTCTCAATAAAGATTTCGACTAGTAAAAATGACATCAGTGAGAAGGTGTGCGTGAATACGGATCCATTTCTCAGATGATTCATTATGTGAAAACTATTATATTTAATAGCAACTAATCCACTGTCATATTTTTACATAATATCCTTTCTTTTAAGACCTTCATTCATATATTCTATTCTATAAGCTATCATTATATTTCCATGATGCAATTAGCCAGAATAAGTGCTATGTTAATATTTACAGTACATATTATTACGTTTTAAGTTATCGGACCAAATCATCATCATCATCATCATCATTAACTGTTAAATTACCTTCATCTTCCTCTATTCTTACACCATTATTCCTCTTTTATTTGCTTCCAGTCTCCTCCTCTCACTTGCACATTTTCTGTTATCTAGTCCTCCCATATTTTTCTTTGACTCCCTTGCGGTCTTTTTCCTACAAACTTAATTTCTATCATTCTCTTTGGTATTATCTCTTTTACCATTAAACCACATGTTTCACACAAAAATATTTTGTATAGTTGGATTTACAACATATTTAATGTGCCAAAGGTTAGAACATTTATATTTTTTTGGTAAAAAAAAAAGAAGATAAAAATACATGCTATTACTAATAAAATGTGTTTTTATTTTTAAATATACGTTAAGTGTACATACCGTTTACGTAATGACCGCCATGCTCATATGTTCAATTGTTTTATTTCGACACATCTGACATTAGTGTAAGCGTATAATGGCATTAAAATAAAATAAATATTTAAACTATAAACTACCTTTTTCAAGAAATTTTTAATTTTTATTAACGGTAAGGCACCACTTCCCTACCAGGGTGTATCAAACGACTGTAGGTCACCACTCCTCGGTTAGGGAATATCCAGATACTGTAAGCTATCACTCCTCTACCAGTATATACCTAGTGACTGTAGGCCATCACTCCTCTGCCAAGATATACCTAGTGACTGTAGGCCATCACTCCTCTGACAGGATATACCTAGTGACTGTAGGCCATCACTCATCGGTCAGGGAATATCCAGATACTGTAAGCCATCACTCCTCTACCAGTATATACCTAGTGACTGTAGGCCATCACTCCTCTGCCAGGATATACATAGTTACTGTAGGCCATTACTCCTCTGTCAGGGTATACCTAATGACTGTAGGCCATAACTCCTCTGCCAGGATATACCTACTGACTGTAGGCCATAACTCCCCGGCCAGGCTATACCTACTGACTGTAGGCCTATAACTCCCCGGCCAGGCTATACCAACCGACTGTAAGCCATTATTACTCTGCCAGGATATACCTACTGACTGTAGGCCATAACTCCTCTGTCAGGGTATACCTAATGACTGTAGGCCATAACTCCCCTGCCAGGATATACCAACCGACTGTAAGCCATTATTACTCTGCCAGGATATACTTGATGACTGTAAGCCATCACTCCTATGCCAGTATATACCTACTGACTGTAAGCCATTATTACTCTGCTAGGATATACCTAGTGACTGTAGGCCATAACTCCTTTGTCAGGGCATACCTAGTGACTGTAGGCCATAACTCCTCTGCCAGGATATACCTACTGACTGTAAGCCATCACTAATCTACCAGGATATACCTAGTGACTGTACGCCATCACTCCTCGGTCAGGGAATAACCAGATACTGTAAGCCATCACTCCTCTACCAGTATATACCTAGTGACTGTAAGCCATCACTCCTCTGCCAGGATATACCTAGTTACTGTAGGCCATCACTCCTCTGTCAGGGTATACCTAGTGACTGTAGGCCATAACTCCTCTGCCTGGATATACCTACTGACTGTAGGCAATAACTCCCATGCCAGGCTATACCTACTGACTGTAGGCCATCACTCCCCTGCCAGGATATACTTGGTGACTGTAATCCATCACTCCTCTGCCAGGATATACCTAGTGACTATAAGCCATCACTCCTCTGCCAGGATACACCTAGTTACTGTAGGCCATCATTCCCTGCCAGGATATACGTAGTGACTGTAAGCTATAACTCCTTTGCCAGGATATACCTAGTTACTGTAGGCCATCACTCCCCTGCCAGGATATACCTACTGACCGTAGGCCATCACTCCCCTGCCAGGATATACTTGGTGACTGTAAACTATCACTCCTTTGCCAGGATATACTTGGTGACTGTAGGCCATCACTCCCCTGCCAGGATATACCTATTGACTGTAGGCCATCACTCCTCTGCCAAGATATACATAGTGACTGTAGGCCATCCCTCCCCTGCCAGGATATACTTGGTGACTGTAAACCATCACTCCTTTGCCAGGATATACCTATTGACTGTAGGCCATCACTCCCCTGCCAGGATATACCTAGTGACTGTAGGCCATCACTCCCCTGCCAGGATATACCTAGTGACTGTAGGCCATCACTCCCCTGCCAGGATATACTTGGTGACTGTAAGCCATCACTCCTCTACCAGGATATACCTAGTGACTGTAAGCCATAACTACTTTGCCAGGATATACCTAGTGACTGTAGGCCATCACTCCCCTGCCAGGATATACTTGGTGACAGTAGGCCATCACTCCCCTGCCAGGATATACTTGGCGACTGTAGGCCATCACTCCCCTGCCAGGATATACTTGGTGACTGTAGGCCATCACTCCCCTGCCAGGATATACCTAGTGACTGTAGGCCATCACTCCCCTGCCAGGATATACCTACTGACTTTAGGCCATCACTCCCCTGCCAGGATATACTTGGTGACTGTAGGCCATCACTCCCCTGCCAGGATATACCTAGTGACTGTAGGCCATCACTCCCCTGCCAGGGTATACCTAGTGACTGTAGGCCATCACTCCTCTGCCAGGATATACTTCATGACTTTAAGCCACCACTCCTCTGCCAGGATATACATAGTGACTGTAGGCCATTACTCCTCTGTCAGGGTATACCTAGTGACTGTA
This sequence comes from Timema shepardi, assembly GCA_902151425.1. NCBI lineage: Eukaryota > Metazoa > Arthropoda > Insecta > Phasmatodea > Timematidae > Timema > Timema shepardi. The sequence continues at coordinate 367,416 of CABFVX010000143.1, read as the reverse complement.
GGCCATAACTCCTCTGCAATGATATACCTACTGACTGTAAGCCATCACTACTCTACCAGGATATACCTAGTGACTGTAGACCATCACTCCTCGGTCAGGGAATAACCAGGTACTGTAAGCCATCACTCCTCTACCAGTATATACCTAGTGACTGTAAGCCATCATTACTCTGCCAGGATATACCTAGTTACCGTAGGCCATCACTCCTCTGTCAGGGTATACCTTCTGACTGTAGGCCATAACTCCTCTGCCAGGATATACCTAGTGACTGTAGGCCATCACTCCCCTGCCAGGATATACCTAGTCACTGTAAGCCATCACTCCTCTACCAGTATATACCTAGTGACTGTAAGCCATCACTCCTCTGCCAGGATATACCTAGTGACTGTAGGCCATCACTCCTCGGTCAGGGAATAACCAGGTACTGTAAGCCATCACTCCTCTACCAGTATATACCTAGTGACTGTAGGCCATCACTCCTCTGTCAGGGTATACCTTCTCACTGTAGGCCATCACTCCTCTGCCAGGGTATACCTAGTGACTGTAGGCCATCACTCCCCTGCCAGGATATACCTAGCGACTGTAAGCCATCACTCCTCTGCCAGGATATACCTAGTCACTGTAAGTCATCACGCCTCAGCCAGTATATATACAATGCTTGTAGGCCATCATTGTTTTCTAACAAGAATTGCCCGCACCATCCAAACTAAGTTTTTTCTACCTAGCCGTCATAATGTATGCCCAGCTTTGAAATACGAGACGAACCGCCTCGCTAATTGATGAAAGGAAGAATGAGAGCTGACTAGGAAGTGTTATGTCAGCTCTGACTCCTTGTGACCGGCCGATAAGCCTAGCCTACGCTCGATCTATATGGTACAGCCCACAGATACCACCCTCTTCTCATAAAACATTTCTTTAAGTTCACCCAAGCTTAAATAGTCCTCTTAAGGCCGCTTCGATTGACAGTTGTTATCCAACTAAAAGCAAGTGAGGGGGTCAGTAGATTGGACAAATTTAAACAAATGCGGCGAGTATAAACATGTCACTTTCATGCGCATGAAAATATGTGTTTTCGAATGTGCTTGGCTTTCGTAGTTATGAAGATATGGTTTTTATTGTACTATGATGCCACGCGATGGGCGCCTATTATGATTATATTGAAATTGTTTATATATATATATATTACTATTTGACCTGCGATAGGCGCCAATTAAGATGATACGAATTTATAATGAGATATTGCCCTGTTGTTTGAGCACTAATTCTAATGATATCGGGGTTTTATTGAGATGGCAACACGTTTTATTTAACTGATTACACCGTCGGTACTGAATATATAATATTAAACTATATAATTTACGGATTTTTTTCTACTATATTACATGTTCCGTGTTCTGTGTAATGTTATATTCTCTAATATATTTAATATACTATATGGATTTAAGTTAGTGGCACTGTGTGTATGCATACGCACAAGCGGCTTATATATGACCTACCCCTTGCCTCTTGGACCTCTTGTCACCAGTGTTAAAACCAACTAATAGAAAGACTACTGGCGACAGGTGTTGTGAAGGCTAGCTTCCTATTGGGTAGGAGCCAGCGAGTCACAAGATTTTTCTAAATTTTCGCGCATTCAAAATAACAATGCACAAAAAGTAAGTGCTAAGCTTGCATTTTCAACGCCACAGATATTAGGAAATTATATAAGTTAAGTATGTTTATCAAAGGTAAAAAACATGAATAATATAATTTTTGAACATTAGAATTTGAGTATAAGAGCGGTGTTACGTAACACTTATATGTACCCGACCCTCCTTCCATGTAACAGCATGTATACATGCATTAAAGCCACCCCCCCCTCCTCCCCCACAAGAGCTACGTGGTTTATGGACGACCCCAAATGATCATTCGTAATATAATCAAGCTAGAGCACAGCTCTGTCGGTCTTACATTTGCTTGGCGCAACACAACACATATTTCCAACGCTAGCTGATCGAAAAATGTTTCTTTTCGTGCGCTAGGTACTGGAAAATCTAAAAACCCCAAGTTTGCATGAACCTATTTTTCATCATTTTTAAAAACTTTAACTTGATGTTATGGGAATTTTAATTTATAGCACTGCATCTTACTACCCGTTCGGGTTATAAGCCTATGTACTAACTACACGCATTACCTTAGGTATTAAGAAGGTTAACTTGATAGATGTACCCACATTTGCATGGAAGGAGAGTGGAAAACCATATAATAAAAAACAACCCTTAGTGCACCCAACACGGATTGAACCCAGATCTCCCCGTCTTCGGCAGTCTAGCCCAATACGAGAGTAGCGCGTTAGACCACGTGGCCACCGAAGCGGGTGTTATGTTAATTAATAGGTATACATTTTTAAATACCTTCTTTATGATCAAAAACATTGCACCATCTGTCTCTGAGATAATATAGGTTTAAGGGCCCGAGAGAAAAGTATGGGTAGTTCGGAGTTCCCTATTAATTTGGTCCCCGATGCACAAGACTCTAGTCTCCATCCTGTCCTTCTCGGCAAGTTGTTATGAAATGCTTCTTGTAAGTTTGTTTGCGGCGGAATGTGAACTCAGGACTCCAGTAGGTACAAGGTGAACGTGGTCATTTCCTGTGTATGTGTGAGAGAGTTAGATATAGAGATGCTTGTACTGGATCACCTTGCAGTCAGCCACTAGCTTGTCACCGTTTCTAGTGGTACAAAGAGAAACACAGAGAACCTTGCCGCCAAGGACTAGGAGACGTGTCCTGGAACTATCTTATAAAAATCACACCTCTTATGCGCCATACACACGGGCAATATTTATATAAGTGTCTCTGGAACTATCTTATAGAAATCACGCCTCTTATGCGCCGTACACTCAGACAATATTTCTATGTGTGTCCTGGAACTATCTTATAGAAATCACCTCTTATGCACCGTACACACGGGCAATATTTCTATAAGTGACCTGGAACTATCGTATAAAAATCACGCCTTTTATGCGCCGTACACTGCGGGCAATATTTAAATAAGTGTTCTGGCACTATCGTATAGAAATCACACCTCTTATGTGCCGTTCAAACGAGCAATATTTCTATAAGTGACCTAGAACTATCTTATAGAAATTACGCCTCTTATGCGGCCCGTACACGCGGGAGATAATTTCATACTTAATTCAGTAAAAGTCAACTATTACCGCGTGGACAAACTTATGATAAAAACATCCGATTCGACAGTCAAATGGTCCAAGCCAGGGATAACAAACAAGGGTCTACGGGATGAATAATTAAAATGTGTTACGACATGAAGGAGACATTTTCTAAACCCAACAAAACTATATTTTTTATAAAACCATGCCCAAATCAACATTTCCTAGCTTGGTAAATCATGCCCAAACATATATGGCAATATTTGCATCCTCATATTCAGGCGAACAATATTTTCTAAATCACACAACTTAGAGAAAGTGATCTTAGAAACAAGGCCGTAGCCAGCCAATAATTTCGGGGAGGGTGGTGGGGGCTTGGTGGGCACACACCCCAATTGCCGGAGGCTTGAAAATATTATACATAATAAACAGTTCTAGAAGCTATCTGAAGGGTTTTATGGCAACACAACTCCTTAAATGCTGAAGGCTAGCAAAAATTCAGATTACTTAACACCTCTATAAGCTATCTGAAGTGTTTATTTATGGCAACATAACCTCCTACTGCCGAAGGCTAGGAAAAATTCTAACTGTTAAACACATTTAGAAGCTCTCTGAAATGCCCCCCCTCCCACCAAATAAAAAACTGACTACAGCCCTGCTTAAGAACCAACTTACTGACGATTGATGAGCATTTTGTTCTTTCTTAAGCCAGATAATGAAAAAAAATACTGGAAGTTCATTCACAGTTTTATTCATCTCACACTCCATCATGTAAATCTTCTGAACGATTTTAATAACATACTAAACAGCTAAGGTATTTATGATGGTTTTACAGTCTCAATATATTTGAACTTATTCACGTCAGTCTTTTTTGGGTGTGTCCATCATTTATTAAAATTCATTTCAAAATGAATAAGTCTTTCACCCGCCAAACTTTTTTTTTTTAATATGTCCCTCCTGTAAGTAAGTTTGCATATCCCTGGTCTAAGCCCCAAATTCAACTTTCATAATCACTAGCACATTAGCGTAGTTAATTTAAATGCACATAAAAAAGATGGGTAGCGAGACATGGCGAAAAAAATAAAAACAATTACAGACACACAAGTGCAGAAAAAAAAAAGTTGTTTCTTTTTCAAACAAAAGTAAAACGAGATAGAGCAAATACAATCGAAATAGCCTAAGTTTAACTTCTCCTAAAGGACTAGAAAATTTTATCAATTGAAATTACTGTAAGGCAATAACAGCAGTTCCAGTTCTCATCTCCCTTTCACACATCACATCCTTAGGTGGAACTGTCTTCTGCACTATGTCAAAGAAGGAAAGGTTGAGGGAAAGAGGAGATGAGGAAGGGGGAGGATTCAAATATTGGATGACTTGAAGGAAAGAAGAAAATTTTGGGAGGCAAAAGAAGAGGCATTGGACAGGGAGCATTGGCAGGCTAATTTTTTCTTAAACATCGTGTCTTACTACCTGTTCAGGTTATACACATATATATATATACTAATTATGATATTAAGTTAGGGATGAGAAAGTGGAAAACTATTTTGATAAAACCACCCCCAGTACACTCGACCGGGATTCAAACCCTGATTTCCATGTTATTGGCAGTCTAGTCTGATACGAGAGTGACGCCTTAGACCATGCGGCCACTGAAGCAGGTTGGTGGTAAGTTCACTGACAAAAGGAATTGATATGATTTATGTCAGAGCAAATAATAATAATAATAATAATAATAATAATGTGGATACTGTAGTTCATTAAATTATTTGTTTTGTTTTCCTTGACACAGTTTATTAAAGAACTAATACATGGACTGAGCATGGAGACTTAATAAATAAGTGAAACAATCAACAAGCAAGAAGGCTTACATTCCCACAAGAATGCCACCATTGAAATTTAAATGTTAGATTAGGTCAATATGTACACAGCTGGACAATGCATATTGACAATCTATTGTGAAACATAATGAACAAGTGGACAATAAAATATAAGTTATCACGGCCCCGGTTGATGGCGTGATTTATGGGGCAGGTGAGTTGTTTTTGTGTGCACACCATGAAACAGAACATTGTGAACATTCTGTAGTTTACCTGTGGCCTAATATATTTTGCAGGTTCAATTGACAGCGCAACAAAAAAAACCACTTAGATAAATCATATTTAAAAATTAAAAGTACTTCCAAAACAGTGATTGAATTAATTGTTAGATAAAATACTTAGAATTTTTAGGGGTTTTCTCTAAAGGTAGTAAATTAGCAGCTGGTTATGGTGAGTAGATTTAAAGATATTTTTTGCCTGTGTGTGTGTGTGTGTATATAATTAATTACACATGTGTTATATTGGTTAAATCAAACTTTATAGGGTTCTATAACTATGTTACATATAGTTGGCAGTGTTTTGACCAAATAAAACTTTATATGTAGGCCTATTATATTTACAAAATATTCTTCATTGCAATATTGATTTGTTGGCTTCCTAGGTTTTACACCACAAACTACCCATTGTCGATTTCTTTTGGACTCTGGAAAAAGAGCAGTTAAGTTAGTGAGATACTATCAGTGACTAACCTATTAATAGAGAATTTAAAAAAATTCCCAATCTGAATGGAAAACGAAAGAGTTCCACCCACCCTTGGACTCACTTATGGTAAGGCAAAAAAGGTATTTTTTTCCAACATATTTGTTCTTGTTTTTAAGTGGTCTAAAACTGTATTTGATTTATGAATTGGACATAGATATTCTCGTAATTTCAGGATAATTGTTTATTAAACGAGGAAAATTGTAGTGTGAACTAGGAAACACTGAGAGAGAGAGAGAGGGGGGGAGAGTGGGGGTTGGAGGG
>CABFVX010000143.1:350858-361309 GCA_902151425.1 Timema shepardi | reverse complement strand
AGTGAGCATTGCACATCCACAAAAATTAAAAATGACCACCTCAATAAGGAAATTGAATTAAGGACCTTTTTCTCTGGGAGTAAATACTCTACCATTGATACAAGACGAACCAGTCTGGCTAGTGGTGGAGCATTGGCATGCAAAGCCAAAGGTCCCGAGTTCGGTTCCAGTGTCTGGGTTAACATTTTTCAATGATCAAGCTATCAGGACTGATTCTGTGGACAATCATCACATAGGCCTGTCAGTTTGTTAGATACTTTAAAGTTAACATTTAATTCTTTTTTTGCCAAACACTGGATTATTTTCCATTGTAAATCTAAAAGCGAACAAGGATTCACTCAAACAAAAATATGAGTGGTGATTTCTTTTAGCACCATATCTTACTACCCATTCAGGTTATACGCTTATGTACTAATTACGCTAATGAGTTAGGGATTAGGAAGGTTGAAGCTAGAGGAAGTGTACCCACGACTGCAAAAAGAGAGTGGGAAATCATTTAGGAAAAATCACTCTCAGTACATCCAACTGGGATCAAACTACAATCTCTATATTATTGGCAGTCTAGTCTATTGCAAGAGTAGCACTTTAGACCATGCGGCCACCAAAGCTAGTAGCAAAAAATTAACAGAAAGATAAAAGTGATAGGAACTAAGAGCCAGCACGGAGAATCCGGTTTAAAACCATCCAATAACCTGGACACAAAGTGATGTTCGGCAATGGAAATAATTTTATTGCTCTCAGTGTCTCAAACACACCTTTACCTCTACTTTGTATTCAAACACTACAACAAGGGTGCAGAGTGTGTTCAGGGACCCAAGATTTCCTCAGGACATAATATAATTTTCATACAAAATTTCCCCAAAAATAATAGTGGACAAAATAAAAACGCATGGAACATCTAATGAAGGCTGAAGGGATTAATGATTATTAATACATAGTTTGGAAATTCAAATGTAAATACAGCTGTATCTGCGGTTGCCCAATTTTATTTTTTATTCACGAATTTAATTTGTCTCCATCTGACATCATTAAGCCATTATCAGTTTTATCTGCTCAGCCTTATCCATTTTCCAAAAATGATCCTAGTGACCCCTCTCCCATTTCGTCAGAAAGTCATTAACCAAGTACAGTGTCACAATGCCTGCACCATCACCCCACTTCATCTCCTCATCGTGGGCATTGTGCTATCATATAACTATCATAATCATAAGTATCATCATCATGTGATAGTCGCAACAAGAATGGAAAATAGTAAGTACACTGTAGTGTACAGTACATGTTATTACTTTATTTAATGTTGGTAATGTCTTATTGTAAATAATTCATCAATTACTACACTTTAATGTATTTATATATGTTACATGAATATCACCTTACATAATAGTTTTTTATTATCCGCGGTTTCACGTAACTGTGGTGGATCTAAGAACGTATTACTCGCAGATATGGGGGCCTTGCTGTATACTTTTAATCATACAATTAATCACATAGACATACCTTATAGAAAATTTAGTGGTTTCCAAGAAATGACAACCTTTCACATTTCCTTGGGAAGTATGTCAATGATCTTTTAAGATTTTTCCACCTTCAAGTGAGAACTAGAAGAAAACCTGGTTAAGTGGCACTTTCCTTCGTTGAAATGTGTGGCCAAGGATTCCTTTAGAAAAGATGTGAAGATTTTTGGACAAGTGGGCAATTCCAAGAGATGAAAGCTCCATGAAAAAGTGTGTCATACTTAGTGTTGCGGCTGTGTAAGTGGTTGTCTATCCCTGATCCAAGAGATTCACTGTATATTTTCTGCAATTCTCCAAGACATACAGGATGTTATGAATGTAATGAAACAAGTTTTCATTTGTGAATACTTCCTTTTTTACAGGATTAATGCGAATTATAAAGTTCGGTTTAACTTCTAAAGACTGTAGGTTTTTGAAAAAAAATCTGTGTTTAAAAGATTCTTTCCCAAAGTTTTAGATTTAGAATCTACTACATCAGAAGCTAGTGTGCATCCACAATTTTCACTAACCTAGCTTGGTTCCGAAAACTTTCTTAATGTCAATAAGAAGTATTTTAGCATCAGCATTCTTGTCTTGTCATGTACGCTGAGTGTACTTCTTTTATAGAAAAATAAAAAATTATTAAAAATCTCTTTGAAATGTTTAGTAAATAAAGAGTACAATTTGAACAGGACAAGTATCCTGGAATGATTTTGGATTTAATATGCCCATTTTTATGTCTTCAGCTAATGCAAGCAGTTCTTCATATCCAATACCCAACTTGAAATTTTTCACTGAATTACCTATCACTTAAATTTGATTACAGATCCACATTAATGAATAATTTTATGAATGTCATTCAACACATATTCTAACCTATCAGCTATGTCCCACACAGGAAGTAAAAATGTAAGTTTTTTTATGTATACTAAGATCAAAATATTAGCCATCAAATGGCACTACCATTTAGCTGATCTTTTAACCAAGTACTTGAACTTTCAAGGGCATTGTGCAGTTTTTCAAAGAGAACGTCTCCCTTGTGTGAGGTACCACATGGTGAAATATAAATCACAATAAAAGTCTGAATACAATCCATAAGCGCAATCACACAAGTTATTTGATATGTTCTGTGGGATTTTGTAATTTTGTCTGCTGTAACTGGCACAAATGGGGGTGATGGTTAGTTTCTAGGTTTACTGTGCTTAGAATAATCAAATATTTTGACATTTATGGTAAAAACATTTTTTTCAAATGGTACGGTGCACTGCACAAACTTTATTGCTCCTCTAACTTAAAATTGAAATATTTACTTATTTCTTGTAAGATGTGTGAAATGAAATAATAAACAACGTTGCAGAAGCACAATGGAAAAATGATAATCACATTCTGCTAAAGAGCATAAATGAAATAATGTGCAGTGTTAAAAAAACATATTGATAAAAGAGGAATATCTATATCCACCAAAGAGCATAACAATAAACTTTTCATTTCATAAACCATATTTGCTTGTAACTAACTTAGAAACTATTGATTTTATTGAGCTATATTTGATAAAAAAAATGTTTACTTCTAAGATTCTTACAACTTTGCAGCAATAGGTTATTTCGTCTCTCAAAGCATTGTGAAAATATTATTTATAGTGGAGATTTCTGCATATCCTCTTAACCTAAATCATCCTAAAAAATGATATACATTTTGTTTGTAGTGTTAAACAGTTACAAGATAAAAATTTTAAATCAAAATCGTTAAGAGCTAATTTTGAGAACATTAATTTTTTTCTCTTTTGGCCTTTAAGTAAACTATCATTCATTTTAGTCTTGGATATCTAATTTCCAAAAAAATACTCAGGGGAACCTTATGTAAACCCCGTATACCAAGTCTTAGCCACATTGGTAAAATTGATTTTGGCTCTAAGCAGGAATACAGATGGCGTCAGAAACACTTTTTTTTTTGTTTCATTGAGTCAAGAAACTTTAACGTTTATCAATATCTCGAGTTCAATTTTTGTTTACGATCACAATACTTGTCTATTAGAAATACACAGAGAGTGAAAGTATATTTTCTCTCATTTTCATCTGATACCAGTGGTAACTTGTCTATTAGAAAGACACAAAGAGTGAAAGTATATTTTCTCTTATTTTCATCTGATACCAGTGGTAACTTGTCTATTAGAAATACACAGAGAGTGAAAGTATATTTTCTCTCATTTTCACCTGATACCAGTGGTAAAACTAACTATTAACATACCTTACTACTCTTGTTTACTTACTTAAATAATTAGGTTGGAGCCTAGTTTATGGCATAATTACGTAAGAATGAACAAAAACAAGCTGTATTTAATAAACTTGGTTTATTCACTTAATGAAAAGCAAAATACTGGCACTTTGGGAGCCATCCTCCTCATGAATGCTGATCGTCACAATTTCTAGCTACAATGAAAACTTAATAATTATATTCTAAGAAAATACTATTTATAGGTCAGACTAGTTATACAAAAGAAATTTACTTTTGACAATTATTATGAAGCTTCACCAATATATATATATATTATATTGTATTAACATTTATAATATTCATTCTAAATTATTTTTATCTCGAGCTATTAAAAATTACAATTAATGTTCAAATATCACAAATCTATAGAAATTGAACTAGTTATTGTAAATATTATTTGATATCAAAAGTTAGACTGGTAAAATATACATAATTTAATATTTTTTCCCCCTACATGAGCTAAAAAACAAAAACATTCAAATTTTGAATTGGCTGAAGAGATATTTCTTATATTATATTCAACTTTGAGTTGAAAAAATGTACTTCCCACCCACTCCTGGTAAGAATGGTTTTGTTTCTCAGTCATACATACAAACTCAAGTCAGCCAGTTTCCTTTTGGGGTAGGCAAGAAACTATGCATATAGCTCAAAAAACAGCTTCATACGTAACCCATCCTCACTAACTTTCTCCACACTTCCTTATCCTTGCATATTCCCTTCATTTCAACAACATCCATACACTAAGTCATACATGCTCTTTTATTCTTAAAACTCTTAATGTTTCTCTTTTTCACACATTTGTATAAAACATTTAGTCATGCCAAACATGACCTACTCTTTCCTTTTGATCCACATACTCTACATTCATATATATGCTTCGTCACTAGATCCACACTCATCCTCTCAACATGCCCAAACCAACGTAAGACGCTTCTTTCACATCGACCTATTAAATTCCCTTTCAAACCGCACTCCTTCGGCACCCAATAATTACCGACCCTGCCCATACGAGTTTTTACACTTACATTTCTTAGATATTTCATTCTAACTGCATACACCTTTCTCTTGTGTATCTCCTGACAAATCCATGCTTCACATTCATACAACAATGTTGGTGTTGGCATGCTTTTATATTTTGGCATCTTTGCCTGTTTCGATACTATTTCATTCTTTGCAATGGTCCACATACAGCCAACTAATCTCCAAGATGCTTTTACCTGTCTGTCGAATTCACCATCTTTTCTTCCATCTATACAAAACATTCCGCACAGACACAAAAAATCCTTCGTTTGTCCTAACAGTTTTCCAATGAAAAAATATTTTTAAGCATAGTTCTAGTACATGTTTAAAATGAAACAGTCTGAAACAAAATATTAATTTCAATACATTGTAAAATGTATTTGTTTGAACATAACAAAACATAGTCACAAATAATACTATTGTAAAAATTAAATTAACAAATACAAATTATCGCACAAACTGAACCATGTATTTTTATTTGTATAATATACACATAATTTATATTTTACGAAACTGTACTAAAAAGAATGAAGGAAAACTTATAGAATGAACTAAATCTGGTGAGCACAATTAGTATACATTGAAATATATTAATAGCGGACACCTCCTAGCATATATAAAAAAGTATTTTACTAAGAAGTGTTTGTTATTTGGAAAAATATATTCTTTATAAATCATCCTTCTCGAACACAGTTTAATGTATATGAATCTCTATCCTGTGGATATGAACTATTACACACTAATTACTTTACTGTAGAGTATTGTCTGTGGGATAGCTGATGCTATAAATTTTTGTCCGTTGTTTAGAGATTATGTATAAATATGTATTTCTAGCAGTGTCTGTTTATGTTATTAGGAGGTTCTTTCACTCTAAGAGCTCTTGTTATTTTTCTGAGGAAATTTAAGCTATCTGTTATAAAGAAGAATTTGTTACTCTAAGGTGTCTGCTAAGAGAAATTTCACTGTATTACTGAGAATCACTGAGGTTTATGTACAGCCAAAAGGAATGATACAATATGGCCTTTACAATTAAAAGAAGAGCACAGTTCACACTTTACACTGCTGCCTCTTAAAAAATGGTTCATTGATGCCCAATCCCTCCAATTATATTTTATTCAATCAGAACCCTTCACAAGGGTGTATACATCGTTTAATATGATTCCCTAAAAAAAGGAAAGCAAAAACACAAGACAAAAAGTATAGTGATAAATAATGACAGGACGTATAAAAGATAAAATATTAACAAATAAGACTAAAACTGGAAATAAAATGAATATAAAGACAAACAGGCAAATCCTACTTTGATGTTCTAAGGGAATTCCATTCACAGAGTTGAAATATATTATTAAATCTGTTATCATATAAATATTTAGTTCTTTGCATATGTAATCCTTTATTGTCTTATTTTCCTTAAAATTGAGCACAAAGTCGACCAGCTTGAGTCCAAAGAGCACCCGATTAAGATTAAAGGCTAGCAGCTTACATTTCTGATCACTAGTAACAACATACTAATTTGTCAAATTTTTATTAATTATTTAAAAAAGAGTAAAATGAAGTAAATTATAAATAAACACTGCATAAGATACAAGATAAGGGTACTATGGCACTGTGCAATACCAGCCATCCGGTAACTCAAAATTATGTTAACCAATATAGAAAAGTTCAACTTTGGTGTATGTTTAGGGGTGCCAATTTATATTTTATCACAGTGAAAGTTCTTCGAAAATCGAGAATTGCCTGTATAGAATACTTAAAAACACAATTGTTTCAATAGGTTACCAACAATAAACTCCTTAAGAAATCTTTTGCCTCCCAAGCTAACACCCACAATTAACTGCAACAACTCTTAGTCAAAGGGACTTTGCATGTCTGTGAACAAACATTATCCTAAATCCTGGTTCAAACATAATACAATATTTTGTACATTTAAGCTCCATCTAATAGCACCAATGTGACAATACTGCAGGTTTCATTCATCCTCAAAATTTTAAAATGTAGTTGACACATTTTTCGTGTTCCTTCTAAGGATAAGGGAATAATTTTGAAAATTAAAAATTAAATTGAAGTGTGCGAGGGAGAATGCTGATAAAAAGATGATTTTATTTGTTTACATCATGGCCTAACCTAACTCTTCCTTCATGTAGGCTGCCTTTCACTCCTCCTATACATCATTACTTTACAGTTTTTATACACTGTATATTTTTTAAGAAATTAGTCATTTATTCCATTTTATTATAAATTTTAAAAGTAGTTTAGTTACTTTTGTAGCTCTAAATACAGTTGGGGCCACCTTGGAGACTAGCAGTTAGCTATGTATTAGTAGTGTGTTAAGATCAGACTCTCAATTGAGTTGAGTGACCTATGTGTAGAGTAGGACCCTTCTAGGACAGTTAGGACACTCATAGCTTGCTGTAAATCTGCTTCACCCCTGCAGTATAACTTGCCTTTCATTTAAATAAATATCTAGAAAACGTTAAATGTGTGATATGTAGCGATCTTTTGTCCATTCAGCCAACAGTAGGGATGTGCAAAGTTTCAAAAACTTTGACTTTGCCTTGAATATTTGTTAAATAAAATAAAATTATATATTCAATTTTTCAACATTAAGTGATTTCGTGTACAGTACAAATTAAAATAATGTTAACATGTCAAAAATATAAAGCGAATACATGTTGTGATACTAAATTGATTCATCAGCGCTGATATATGTTAAAGATTGTGTAAACTATATGGTTTTTAAAGTTATATAAATAGAACACATTCTTACAACACAAATTTAAAAAAATAGTAAAAATTTGATTCGGCTTTAAAAAATGTAATTTATTTGATCAGATTTCACTATGAATTAAAAAAGTAGCCTTGGCAGTGAATATATTTGATGATTTGAGCTGCTTCTATCCTGGTTTCCACTTTACCTACCATGTAATTTTTTACAACTCCTGGTTATAGTGGAATAAGCCCCTTTATATCACGATATAAATAATGATAATTCAGCTAACACCTTATAAAAAAAAGAAGCATGATACTTATGACGCACTCCATTTCTTATCCCTCTAGTAAGTAGGTCACCCCTTTCTGCTTGATAAGTCATCACTTGAAACAAATAAAGAGTTTTTAAAAGTCAAACAACTCTTTTAAAAACTACACGCGTTAGTGTAGAATTTAAAACTATGAACAAAAATAATTACAATAAGTTATGGAAGGATGCAATGATTTGTAGGTGTGTTTGTTCCTTAGATAAATACATATGCCAAAATTGAAGGCTAAGAAGAAAAGAAAAAAAGATTTGTCAATTTGCCTTCTTGAAAAAGTAATATTTTGAATACTAAAAATTAGTAAATTTCCCTTATATAAGGTCATGATCGGCAAGCAACTTTGCAATTCACAACAGATAAAAATAAGAACATAAGTTTATGTAATTAACATACCTGGGTTGTTTGAACCAGGGAATTCTCATTTTTAGTGGACACTCAGTCAAAGACTCAGCCTGATATCTTGCCTGATACAATTTTCACTTTAATTCCTGTGCACCAAAGTTTTCAACTTAAGCCTCTTGAAGAAACTTACAAGGTAGTTAGTCACCCCCTGTAGATCAACACCTTGGCGCTCTATGCAATCAAGTGATCTTTGAGTAGTTCCAAGCTATGAAGAAATATTGTTAATAATGTATGTTATGCAGTCACGAGCCATGGAGAGCCCTGTGTTTCCTCATATCCGTTCGTTGGCGGAAACCTTTGCCGCAGACATCGCAGATATTGGGCTTTTCTCCTGTATGGATACGCTTGTGGACCACGAGTGTGTGGGAGCGTTTGAACGCCTTGCCACAAACATTGCAAGGGAAACGCCGCTCCCCTGTGTGGATCATGCGGTGCTGGTAATACACCTAAAAACATTGCAAGTGGGTAAACTTGTTAATATTCGAAATCACCCCTAAACTAATGATGGTCAAATCCAAAATGTTTGCACTCTTTGTATATAAAAACCTGAGTGTGCTGGCTAAATTTTCATTATTTAAACATTTTTGCATCAAAAAATACCAAAACTTCCTGTACAATTTTGGGACCAAGCAAGAATATCATTTAGGAGCCTTGGAGTTAAAAGCAAATAAACATTCTAACTTAAAACAGTAAAAGTGTAATATGGTGAAATGTACACCAACAAGTAAAGTATTACAATGCTATACAATTTCTAAAGTATTCCTTACGGCTTATATTACAACACTATTTCCTTGACAGAAGCAGAACCTAGAATTACACAGTAAACTGAAAAAGTCAGGACATAAATTTAGTTTCTAATTGAAATGCTAGATTACAAAAAGATATAGTTTCTTGTATTTAAAAACAAAAGTATGATTGGGTACCAGTACGATTTTGGCAACTTTCTCCTACACGAAGAAGCCACAGCAAAATATTTGACGTGTAAAATCATGAAATGATCTCGAAATTTTGTTAAAAAATTAACGACAGCTTCATGGCTTCGACAGTAACCCGCTTCTCTTTCTGTTGAACGAGGTTGATCAGTTCCATCATGATATGTTTTACAACCACTAACATAATTTTTTATTTCAGACTCCTCTTCAAGGAACTTGTTTTTCTCTTTGCTTTGGTGCAGTCAATCACTAAACCTTCCAGATAAAGATGCGGTAATTTTATCTCTCTCTCTCTTTTCATCTTTATAAACGCACTACCAGATAACACCACGAGATATAGAAATTACTACACTTCACCCAAACCAATTACTCGAAGAGTCCTAAGTGAGTGTTAGGCGAGGAGCTAGAGCGAAAAAATTTCCTTCCTTTGTATTGCAGTGCGAGGAGGATAGAAAGATTCTACAGCAGCGGTTTTCAAACCCTTTTTTAGATTGTACCCCTTGGCCATGTCTAAAAGTTTAATGTACCCCCAAGATAAAAAATTGCCAAATGACTGGCTTTAAAAAACATTACCACTTGGTAAATTATTGATCTATTTAATCTACTGGGAAAAAATATCTGTAATCAAAATATTTCAAATATGACAAAGCCAGTTAGAGAGAATCCTACTGTTAGAGCTGTTACTGTTATTGAGAATCGTTATAATCAGTAAAAAACAACAACATAATTTTACAGTAAAAAGTTTTATACATTTTCTTCACAAATTTGTTCAAAAATAATGAAAAAAGTAAACATAAATATCATATTTTCAAATTAAAAATTTTAATTGTAATTCTGGAGCTCATATAATATGAATCCCAAAGTTTTTCAGTGGGAGGGGTGTGGCTGCATGGCTTGGCACAACTTTTTGATGTTTGGTTGTCCAGTTGAAACTTTCAAGCGGTGGCCCGGCTCCAAATTTAGTCTATTGTGGTACTTATATTTTTAGGTACACCATGGATGAAAAACCACTCTCAAAGATATTATGTTGTTTAGAAAGGCATAATGAACTGCTAATGT
Organism: Timema shepardi; assembly: GCA_902151425.1. Taxonomy (NCBI): domain Eukaryota; kingdom Metazoa; phylum Arthropoda; class Insecta; order Phasmatodea; family Timematidae; genus Timema; species Timema shepardi. Next base: position 351,094 of record CABFVX010000143.1, on the reverse strand, counting down.
AGAAGGTGTCAAGTAGAGGGTTGAACATTTTCAGAACTCTGTCTCCAGCTGAGAGCAAATATGGGAAAAAGAGGGGTGGAAATAACCAGATAACGGTAACTGCCAACGATTAGGATTTTCCCTAAGTCCCTTGTTATTCTGCCAACTTTCCCTTGAAAGCTGCTCGCATTCCCCGGTGTGAGAACCGCTGTTCTACAGCATTTAATTTACTTGTGTTCGTGACAGTGTTTAGCCCC
>CABFVX010000143.1:333859-350849 GCA_902151425.1 Timema shepardi | reverse complement strand
CCACGTAATATGCTCCATTGTCTCCACCGGTCTACCTTCAGTGCCTTGACATTTATCCTACAGTTCACCTCCTAGCTCTTGTCTAACTAAGCTCATGACCTTACACAGATGACTGGAGATTGATTTTTGGGGTGATTTGTGTGCCACTAACAGAGACCAGTTTCCCCAAACCCTAGGTATGCCTCTGGAGAAACATCAAACAAAAATTCGAATCCGGAACTCCCCATAGCCAGGAATACCTGATTTTAAGAACTTGACGATTAGTCCCTAAGCCCACCAATAAGGATGAATTAGTAAGTCTTTAAGCACAACTTATTTTGGACCTAACCAATTCCTTTATTTCTTATAGGAAAATTATGTTTGAATTACATGGTCACTTTCAAGAATGCCAATGTGTGGATCTAAGGCTGTGAGTTATTCATATCATAAGCATGTGATGTGAATGAATCCAGGACTTTACAAAACTGCTTGTTCAGTATGAACAAGACTGCCTATAAGTGGTACCTGGCCGGTCCGGAACTGTTTGGAGCAGTACTCGCAGCGGTAAGGCCTCTCTCCGGTGTGCGTGCGCCGGTGGTTGTCTCTGTCCGCCTTGATCCTGAAGGTAGCGTCACACAGATCACATATGTGAGGTTTCTCTCCTGTGTGAAGTAACGAATGTGTGTGCAGTGCTGACGATTGAGAGAACCTCTTACCTGTGCAAACACATTCAAAATGAAGAAATAAATACTATGAAACAATTGTACATCCCAGATTAAATAGGAAGAACCTTATTCAACAGCTAGAAAAGTTTCTAGAGCTACTTTTATGCATTCATACATCAAGTCATGTGATATGCAGTTGTAACTTTTGATAGATGTTATCAATATCAATAAAAAATAACAATAATAATTGTAAAATGTAATCATTATTGATTTAAAAAAATGTATTTTTTAAAAGTTTCTTGCAATCAGAGTCTTATGATAAATACTTTCTTATAGTCTATTTTGGTTTGAGACATAATTTTCAAACATAATTTCTCATTTTTTTACCCTTAAATGAGTTCCCCCCTCCAAAAAAGTATACAATGTTCTTTACCGTGTAAAATTATCACCAGATATCCATTTTAAACAAGATAGTTAGAGCACTCTATGAAGTTTTAAGAAAACTGTCTCACCACAATCTGGACAAGGGTAAGGCTTCTCTCCGGAGTGCATGCGTTGGTGCAGAATCAACCGCCGGTGGTTGGGGAAGTTCCGGCAACACATTCCGCACTGGTAGACTGTCTCCGCCCTGTGTAGCTTCAAATGTGCCTTCAGCTTCCTACTTCCTTCACACTGGGCCCCACACTCTTCACAAACTAATGATGCGTACTTGTCCCCTTCCTTCATGTTCCCACCAGATTCCTCTGAAACACTTGACACTGTTGTGTGACTTTTCCTGTGCGCCCTTGCTTCGTAAAGTGTCTTGGTCGACTCACTACAAATGCTACAAACGTATGGCTTTTCTTCCGCATGCTCTAGTTTTCGATGTTTTGCCAGTTCGGCTATGGACAAGTAACCATTCCCACAGTACTCACAATCATGGGTCACAGGATTATCTTCGCGATTTTTGTCTTTTTCTTCTCGGTGCCAGTGGGTAGCTCTGTGAGTCAACACTTCGTTGGAACTCGTGAATGTCTTGTTGCATGACTTACAGAAATAATGTATGAGGGACGGGGCCCGCTTGGGGCCATTTGGACTACTATGGTGAACTTTCAAATGCTGATTGAATAAACTTCGGCGGCCACAAAAAGCCCCACAGAGATGACACTGAAATGGCTTTGTGTTCATATGTGTGACATAGTGACCTTTGAGTGTCTCATTGTCATAAAACTTATGGTGACAAACATCACACTCATAAGGCCGTTCACCTGAGTGGGTGCGTAGGTGTGTGACAAGCCTTGAGTGAGAGTAGAATGTTTTGCCACATTTGTGGCAGCAAAACGGTCTTTCACCTTCATGGACAAGCCGCCAGTGTTGGTAGAAAGCACTCCTGTGCTCAAATTGCCTGTCACACTTCTCGCAGTGGTTGGGCTGCTTGAGTTTGTGCAAAATTCCATGGAATGTAAGGCGTTCCTCAGTAAGGAAAGATTTGTTGCACTCTGTGCACTTGAACAGTTTTTTTGAAGGTTCACTGGCACAAGAGTGGGCCTTCCATGTCCTCTCGTTATTGAACTTCCTGCCACAGACAGTGCAAATGAGGCGTTTAGAACCTTCCACTCTCAAGAGTCGTTTCTCGTCTGCTCGATGATCATCCATGTGATTGGTGAGTTCAGATTTGTTTGAAAAGTGAAGGAGACACATGTTACAGACAAAACCTTCAGTGTCTAGGTGGGAGTTGCTGTGCTCCAGGCACAATTCGAGAGTCTGGAAACTATTGCCACAGAGGAGGCAGCAATGGCGGTCAACACTTTCATCTGCATGATTCAAAGTCGACCATGGTTCTTCACTCAATTTATTTGGGTTCACTGCATGGATTATTATCTCCGTGTTTCCCATGTTACCATCCTCATTCCACCAACTTGGTGTCGGCTCAACCATTGCATATTTATTCCCATGCTCATCTCTGACTTCATAAAATAAATTCGGTAGCTCAGGATGTATTTCTGTATTACTTGTGGAAACAGAGTCTTTGTTCAACATTTGTTTTGCGGATTTATCATTTGGTAAGTCACTAGAGTTAATACTTTGCTCTGTTGTTTTTATGTCTCCGCATACTAAAGTTGAATCATGAGATGAAGTTTTTTGCATGATCATGGTACCATATGAGCAAAACGGACAAGAATAACAACTTGTAACCAACTTTTCAATGGCGCTATTGTTAAAGTCATCTTCATCATACTTTTTTTTGACATCAGTAGAATTGTTTGTCTGCTCACAAAGAGATGTGGAATTAGTTACTTCTAGTTTTATGAAACCATTGTTACTTTTCTGAGAAACTTCTCCAGGATGAACTTTCATTAAAGTATGACTCCTAAAAAAGTAAAAAAGAACAAGTATCTTTAAATAGGGAGCATTTTTGAATCTGAAAAATTGTAAAAAATATAATAACATAACTAAAATACATCTTTTTAGTATTTAGTATTTGCCATAGACATTAAAAGTTCTTGTTTGGGTGGGTGGCTCAGGATGATGCCATAGATGTGTATAAATATGTCAAGAATATGTGTAGCATAAGTAACCGAGGCATAAGGAGTTTCAGCTAACTGAGAGGAAAAGTAAATAAATGTGTATATTAATATTTATTTTTATCTTACTCAAAACTTTGATACATTCTCTCAACTTTCCATTTCCACCAACTTATTTATCATCATATTTATTCAAATTGTGTAGTTAATGTTATTGTGATTTTAAAAATGAGGTGGATTAGTGGCTAAATAATTTTATAGTAATAATTGAAATTGATATAATTATTATAAAGAAATAAAAAGGAAAAATAAACTAATAAGAGTAAATNGATAAAACTAAAGAAAAAGGAAAAATAAACTATTAAGAGTAAATTTGATGAAGAAAGCCCACCTAGGGAAAGAGGGAAAATGTGGGAAGAATCCAATGTACAAAGGTGACATCTTATTCATTTCTTCTATCTTCTATAGTAGAAGTAGTCACACACACATTTTAACACTAATTTTAACCCAAATTGAGTAATATTTCGACATTGTTTCCTTTTTCAAACAAAAAGCAAAGAGGGAATACACTTTACACAAATAATTAATGACCTGTTTTATATTAAAAAAGAAACTGTCATAAAAACACTACCAACTGTTGTAGAAGTAAAAATAAATGTTTCAAAGTTTTTGCTATGGTTATCATTATACATAAATAATATAAGTTCATTATATTTAAAATGTTTAAAAATGAGGTGGCCCAATGGCTAAATAATTTTATAATAAAGGAAATTGATAAAACTAAAGAAAAAAGAAAAATAAACTACTAAAAATAAATTTGATGAATAAAGCCCACCTAGGGAAATAGGAAAAATGTGAGAATAATCCAATGCACAAAGGTGACATCTTCTTCCTTTCTTCTGTCTTCTATAGTAAAAGTAGACACACACACACGCATTTTATCGCAGATAAAATAATATTTCGGCATTGTTGCCTTTTTCAAACGCAAAGAAGAAAGAAGAGAGTACAAATAACACAAATAATGTATTACTCCATTTTTAATTCAAAGAAAAACTGTTAGAAACACATTGTGCCAACTGTTTTTGGGAGTAAAGATAAATTTCTTGGCTATGGTTAGTATTTATATAGACCTATTAAAGAATATAATAAGAGTAATAATTTGAAAAATGTTAATCTTATAGAAAGAAACTATCTTCTATTAAAGCCTGGTGGTAATCTTGATTTAGTAATCCATTGGTGGGCCAATTCCCACTGTCTCTTGTAGCCACTTTTAAGAATAGTGTTTATTTGGTTTGGACAAGGATGGTATTGTGTTGTGAGAGGGATGTCAAACTTCTTTTGGAGGGTTTTTGTCGTCTCTGGATATTTGGTTCTTTTCAAAACTTGGGGTAACCTCTGCCTTGGAAAGATGCGGAAAGTGTTTGCAATAATCAGTTAGATCATTGGGTTCTGAATGGAGCCGTTTGTCTCGGGTGGCAAGGCTGAATGGTAGATATATTTTAGTGTTTGAAGGGTGGCTGCTATGGTAGTGGAGGCATTGTTGGTGATTGCTGGGTTTTATATGTACAGTGGTGCGAATATGGAACAGATTCACATCCAGGAAGGTGAGTTCATGCTGTGATTTATTGTGAGTGAAATTTAAGGGGCTACAATTGTTGAGCTTATCTAGAAACATGTCCAAGAATGCATCAGTATGAGGCCAGATCATGAAAATTTTGTCAAAGTAGGGCAGCCATACAGAGGGTTTGATGGTCCAAGACAGTAAAAACATTCTTCTAGTAGTCCCATTTAAAGCTATACTTATTAAGGAGCCATGCCCTTTAAATGTAGGAAGTATTTGTCTAGGAAACAAAAGTTGTTGGATTGAAAGATCATCCTTGCCAGCTCCACCAAGAAAGAAGTGGTTGGTTTGGATCCAGTAGGTTTGCGCTCTACGAAATGCTCCATTGCTGACATTCCATGTGGGATGTTAGTATAAAGTGCCATGACATCAATAGGGTGGAAGGTTTTTTAATTTTGTGAATTTTGTCTAAGAAGTGTTTTCTAACCTCTATGAATGACAGAAGTTTAATTAATTCATTATTTTTATCATCATTACTTTGAATTTATTATTAGTATTCCTCTTTTTTAATATGATATATATTATTTCTATTTTATTACTATCACCTCTTTTCCAAATCAAGTATTAAATACCTATATTTAGCTTGCATTATTTATATATGATAACAATGAGAACTGGCCCAACAAATGGATTACCAAATTAGTTATTGATTATTTATATTTAACTAATTTTATATTTATATTGTATATCCACAGCTAAATATTTGAGAAATTTATCTTTACTCCTACAACAGTTTGTACAGTGTTTTTATAACAGTTTCTTTTTTAATTCAAAATGGCGTAATTCACTCAGTGTATAAAGTGTATTCCCAATTCTCTTTTTGTTTGATAGCACTGTCGAAATATTACTCAATTTGTATTAAAATTAGTGTTTAAATATTTGTGAGACTACTTCTATTATAGAAGATAAAAAAAAATGTCACCTTTGTGCATTGGATTATTTCTACATTTTTCCTCTTTTCCTAGGTGGGTTTTCTTCATTAAATTTACACTTACCAGTGTTTTTTTTATTATTTTTCTTTAATTTGGTCAGATTCCATTATAAAATTTTAGTTTTTTGTAATTTAACAATTCTTAAATTATCTCCTTTTATTATTATTATCCCATTATTTCAAATTTTTTCTGTCTTGATACTGTAACAAGAGTATTTGTGATTGACCTAAATTAATATCCAGATTAAGTATGTTTATGTACTGTATGTTTTTACCCACTCATATTTTCTTATTCTCATTTATATTTAAAAATTGAATTTTGTTTTTATTAATTGACTTATCTAAAATGTTATTTACTAAATATTATGTTGTTTTTCAAAAATAGCAAAATGTACCTGAAGAGTTTCTTCCTCCTCAAACGATTCAACCATCGGTCTGTCCTGAGACATGATTTAGTTAGCTCGAAGCAGGTGTCCAATTTAGAGAGGCAGTCCATACACACCTGCTTGGGAAGTGGATCACTCTTCTCAACCTAAATACAGAAAGGAACAAACAAAAATCAATTCAAAGAATAAGATGTAAACAATTATCAAGGAGCAATAGTTAATAATTAAAATAACACGCAAATTCACAAACAATTTCAATGGTGTTGTCAAAGTTAGAATAATTTATTTGTATAGTAATCACGATTATCAAAATTAAACAGGACTGGCAGGTGGTCGGATAACCAAAATGATGGATAATGCGGAAACAAGGGAAAGGGCTGGAATAAAACAAATCAAAATTAAAGAGAAGTGCAGAATAGGTAGGCTATGAAATAATGATCAATAATTACTCCATAGTATTAATTATGCAATAAATCACAAAATTATTATTTTATTATATTTGGAAGAAGGTATACCATTCGATAGAAAAAGAAAATGAGAAGAGAGAGAGAAAAAGAGAGTGGAAACGAGAACGATTTAAAATCAACTAAATGCAATGTTTATTATATACTATAGTATGCAAAATGCAAAAGTCACACTTTAAAAAGTTGGTAAATAAAGTTTGTTTTCCATCAATGCTTCTCTTCAAGGTGACTACAAAACATATTTTACAAAATTCCCTGACTTTTCCAGGATTTCTAGGCAACGTTTTTCAATTTTCCCTGACTACTTTTTTCCAGTTTTAATGGTGGATGCTGATTTTTGTTTTATTTATTATTGATCACATATTAAAAAAGTTTGTATCTACTAAACAGACAGTTTTATCAGTTAAAAAAAATCAAAATGTTATTTTATTTAAGTATTATTAACTTTTGTTTTAGTGTTTAGTAGTGAAATTAATGGGATATTTTAGGCATATTTTTTAATTCTCTGACTTTTCCTTATTTTTAGTTAAATTCCCTGACATTTCCCTGTTTTCCCTGTCATCCAAAAATTCCCCGACTTTTCCAAGTTTTCCCTGTCATCCAAAGATTCCCTGACTTTTCCAAGTTTTCCCTGTCTGTAGCCACCATGCTCTTCCTTGAGGCAAGGTCATACCAATAGCATGTTATATATATGATAAAACAAAATGTCGGATGGTCAATGGACTCTACTGAACTTGTCTAACACCTTTTATCATTCAATGGTGCATCTTTTGAATGACCTAAGTGTTCTGGCCTGCATTTTTGATGAGGTTATGTGAAAATGCATCTTTTATCCATTTACTAGGTAGTAAGTAACTGTCTGGTGAAAGGATGGTGTTTGTCCTACAATTTGTGAATCTATCATGTGATGGTGACAATTTGATTTATATATCTACTACCTTATAAATTAATTTTTTAAATATACATTATATAATATTTGGAAGAAGGTATAGGAAAGGTGGATAGAAACACATAAAAGGGAGACAAACACAATATGGCCTTTACAATGAAAAGAAGAACACAGTTCACACTTTAAACTGCTGCCAATGGACAAGGAGGTAATGGTTGCCTCTTAAAGAAAATTGATCGTCACCGCCCAATCCCCCTACCCGGGTTTCTTCTTTTCATTGTAAAGGCCATATTGTGTTTGTCTCCCTCTTATATTTTTCCATCCACCTTTCCTATACCTTCTTCCAAATATGTTACAATTACCTCATAAAGCGAAAAGAGGTTTTCCTTATTGAGTTAAATATACATTATTAATAGGAATGTTAGCCTACTTGACTAGATTTAGTTAAATGTTTATAGCAAACATGGTTCTCAAACTATTGAAAGGTAAAATCCTTTGATAATTTAAACATTTGTACCCATAAACATGCATATAATGTAATGCTTTAAATGGAGAATAGGCACATGGAAAATTGATTAGTTAAGGATTAATAAACAAAACACTTATAATTTAAAATTGCCTTAATAAGTGATTTGTAAAATAAATTCCTGAACATTAGGATAAAATAATCTGCATGACCATACATGACAAAAAAATACTTGAATAGAAATTTCAGCAAAATAACCTATTATGCTGTATGCTATGTGATAAAATAAGTGATTTTGTTGTGGTTTTTAAATCATATTTGTTAGATAATATTTCTGTTTATTTCAAAGTGTTCAAGTTGAGTACCTAATATCTTATTTATGAATATATGTGTTAATTATATGACAGTTTTAATCAGCAAAATAGCTTCGATAACCACAGTGGCAGTTTTTTCCAACCCTCACATATATAGGTATATACAAGTAATTCAAAACCTTCAAAGTTTAGTCATGCATTTAATGTTTTTTTACTATGAAGAAAATTGGTGATTACCTAGATGATTCCACATTGTTCTTTTTTAAAAGTCGACTTTAATGTATTGATCCAAATATAAGCTGCTTCCAAATAATGAATGCAGTTTCTAGTTTTAATAAAAAGAGAGGTGAGTTTTAACTACATTTTAATCTTTGGAAGAGATTTTTTCTTCTTCTATATGATAAGCCATGTTTAGGATTTAAAACTTTGTTGTAAAGAAAGAGTTGAAGGCTCTACCATTTCATTTCCGTGGCTGTTTCTGCACAGAGTTGTATTTTTACTAATAGTGTGACAAGGCCCACCTCTAAGCTTGCAAAACTCACAATGATTGGCAGCAAGGTGTTGATCTTGGTCGCGAGCCCCAAATCCTCCTCGGTGCTGCCGTAGATGTATGCTGCATCCTCAGAAACACACCCACAAAGTCTGCACAATTGACTGAGGGAGTCTAGATCCGTCTCAGAGTCGGAACTGCTGCTGCTCCTCTCCAGTCCTGTTAACTCTCCTGGACAATAAATAACCCAATGAGCGATACTATTCTTCAAAGGAAAGTTAAGTCTTTGTCAGTCCACCAGGTTCAGAGAAAATCGTTCTAAGTGGAACTCTTTCTATAATTTCTCAAACAAGGATATTGAATTGAGTTAGAGACCTGCCTGAGAATATCTAAAACAAGTGCAGTGAGTTGAGTTATTTAAATATATTTGATTATAATGTATGTTGAAACTAGATTTAATGCTGGAGTAAAATATATACACTGTTGATGTTGTTTGAACTTTTTCATCAAAACCTTTCATTCAAATTAAATCACACTTAACTTAGCTTCTTTTTACACAATGTATTCCTAGTCTTTCTACAACTGTTCTGTTTATTTTATTACTTTAATCTACTCTCGTTTAGAAAATTTTGTAATGCGTGTCAAAATAACTTTGTTCTTAGAATTTAAATCACTAACATTTCTATGTATATTGAGTCCAACACCTTAAACAGTGTGGACACCAGTGGAGTTGTTCGGGACCACACACATACAAGCAATATGATAAAATACAAATGTTTTGTATATCAAGAGAGAGTGTAGTGATTGTTAGATGAATAAAGTACTGCTCATAATTAATAAAGCTTAAGAATGCAAAAGTAAACTTTATATTTTTCATAGTCAGCAAAGGGCACATTATCTTTAGCAATTACCTAAATCTCCAGTATCACTATCACAAACATAAAAAACATCATCATCAACGATGTCATCTTCTTCTCTCTCCTCAGAGTGTATACTTTCATTTTCTGAACCTTTGGTATTTACAGACTGTTTTGCCAGTATATTGTCAGAAGCAGGAAATATTGTTGGCACTGCCATTTTGGTCAGAGCTTTACGAGCCACCGTCACAAAGTGGTCTTGAATGAAGTGATCTGAACACACAACATAGAGGCTGCCAACCATTTCACTGGGCTCCTCGAGAAGGTCTTCCCGCCTGCAAAGCTGCAGCCACTGATGACACCTGAAAATTAAAGTAACATTTGGTAATGATTTAAGGATAACGGTTTACTGGACTTTGTAAGAAAATGAACACAGTGTTTTGTTCCAAAATCTTTACCAAAAGTACAATGATTTGGAGTTGTCTATTGTAGTTAATCATACCCATTTTACCTACACAAACTAAATATTTTTCATCAACATAATTGGTTAAATTTACCTATAAATTTATACAAAGTTTTTTATAATAAAGGAAATTGATAAAACTAAAGAAAAAGTAAAAATAAACTAATAATAATAAATTTGATGAAGAAAGCCCAACTAGGGAAAGAAGAAAAAATTCTTCCCACATTTTTCCTCTTTCCCTACTGATACAGAGAATTTTATTTTAGTTTAAGGCTGTCTATACAGCATAATTTCTTTCCATCAATTTTGGTTGAGTCGGCAATAATTGAATAAAAAAATACCTATAAATTCTAAAAACTATTTATATGCTTTTTAATGGTATATTCACCTCGGCCCCCTTAAGATGCATTTTAGTCTCTGAAGATCTGCACAGATTTCATTACCTCACCAAAACATTTATATCAAGTATATTACCAAGAAATATGACACCTTTAATTGCCTTGAAACTGTCCCAGGTTGTGGTGAAATGGAAAAAAAAACTCGCGTTATCTATAAATAACAAACCCCACATGTTGCATATTCAATTAAACGTTATGGAATGATCTACAAGAATTATTATGTGAAAGTTCCCCAGTTGGGAGATAATTAAAGCACTACTAAAATGGAGAAAGTTACTCACTATTTAATCACATGAAAATGCCACCTCTCATTATTTATATGTGATGTTATTGTTGACTAAATATTAAACATTCTTTAACAAAACACGCCTGTTCATAGCGCATAGATATCTAACAATTAGTGAGTGATTTTGATATAATATGCTCTCACGCTCCTTCACATGTTTTCCCTATCTAATGCCATCGTCGAAGATTTATTGACTAATTTTGGAATTAAAAAATTGAAAACTTTTACTTTAACTTAAACTGATCATACATAGAGTATTAATTAGTTATTAAAAACACACAATTTAAAAATATTCACTGCTGTTGACTACATATTTTTCATATTACAGTATGATTTGGTTAATTCTAAGTTGGTTAATTCGAATAGTTGGATAATTTGAACCCACCATTATTCCCTACGAAATTATTATTTAAATCAATGATAAAAAAATAACACGAAATACGTATTTTAGACGGAAATATTTAGATAATTCAAAGTTATTGTTAATTTTTTCGAGTTTCTACTCACTTCAAACCTAATTTAACAATCTCAACTAAACCCAAGAATCCCAGGGATGTCAAATACAGTTGAGTTATTGTTATTGACTCATAGTAAAAGAGAAAGCGGGTAATTTTGCACCAGCTGCAAGCAGTTTTTCTAGCAGAGGGGATGTTTTATATTGCTTGTTTTAATCTGGCACCTTTATCTCTCATTGTCATCTAAAAAGTGTCATTTAGGGTGTTTTTAAGATGTCTAGGCATGTAACCTACACAAGTTCAACCTTAACCACGAAGGTTGGAGAGATAAGAGAAGTGGAAAAGGGAGTGAAAAAGCAGAGTGACATCAAAAAGAATATGGAATAGAGCCAAACACTTTATTGACTTACCTTAAAAAAAAGCATCATGGAGAGTTGGAAAGTGCAAAATGGAGGAACAATATTTTGTTAAATGTATCCAGAGAAGAAAACTACAACAAACCAAAATCCCTAATTTTTTTCCAAAGTACCTAATGTAATTTAAGTGCAAAAACTGATCAAGTCTGCATTTTTTGTATGGTAAGATAATTTTAACAATTTTTTATTTTGAAGTTTTTTAATTTATTGTATGCAAACAGTTTAAATGTTTTTAGATATCCCTCGGACTTCGAATTAAAAAGGTTCTACTGTATATACAGGAGCCCTGCCCAAGAAAATTTTGTTTTTCTCAACCAGATATTTATTATTTAACATAATTAGCTCACCTGATGGCTTTACATTGTGCTGATCCATCAAAAATACATGTGTTGCAGTCATCAAAAATATATTGTTCACACATGAGTAGACAAGGGGGAGGAGGTAGATACATGAGTGACCGAGAGAGAAAGAAACTTAAGAATGGGAGTTTCCCTTGCTGTGTGTACATTCAAGAAATGTTACCAACAGACAACCGTTGTTGCTAAAAGAACAAAAGGTGCCTAAATGAATGTCAAATCAGACTGAACTAACGTCAATATGAAATAAATTAAATTAAAACCAATTTAAATATGTGTCAATTATTCATAGTGATATAAAGGGTGGAAAAACCGCTAAACAGTACATAAACAAGGTTTACTCACATGGCGTTAAAAATTTAATTGCAGCTACAAGTAGAATTTTTGAATTTTACCAATGAGCCACCTGCTCTGCCTGAATATTTTTACTATGGAAGTTATTAATGCTTTGGACTGTGCATAAGAGTGTATTTGGAAGTTTTCTTAATATAACTTTTCTCACCTTCTTTCGGTCCAAGTAAAAACTAAATAACTCCAACCTCAATGGGATTAAAACTAAACATTCTTTAAAAAGTGATTGGTAAATGTATACACCATAATGTCTCATTGATTTTAAAGGGCTCTTAAAAATGCAAACCGACCTATCTTTGGCGATGGGGAACTTGAAGAACTTCTTCCTGGGCCAGGTGTCCTTGGTATTGACACATGTTGGAACCGCACATCTAAACGAGATCACTTTGCTCCATTCAGGTGAACACGAGTCATAAGACACCTCTGGCTTCATGCAGCTCCTCACATCTTGGGGGTACACCAACTGCTGGACTGGTGACATGACAAAGTTGTTATCACTTGTGATAGAGTGTGTCTCAGGATCTGTGCTCACAAATGTAACATCGGTGACATCACTCACGGAGGAAATCAACCCAAGACTTGGGCTAAGATCTACAACACACAGATGGAGAAATGTTTTTATTACTTAGCATGTTCAATTAACGAACACCATATGACTTTCACAATGAATAGTTGAGCTTTATACAAAATTACCTATTCTACAACACCAAATTATATGACAACTGTGGAAGCAGCAGAATTTCCAATAAGCCTTGATTTTCCAGGATTATGTTTAGGGGTGGTTACTTTTAATTCTAGAAGGAAGATTTAGAATAACACCCAAAACTTCATTTTCCTCCCATTGTTTTTGAACAAATGTGTGTCATGATTGCCACCAAAATATATTATTCTGGCAACGTCTAGATGCGTTGCAGTTCTGGTCAGTGTTACAAAACACATGCAAAGGCATTTATGTCAAATACCGTAACAATTTTAAAAAAGCCTCTGAGATTCCCTTTTATCATTATTGAGAAGAAATTACTGCAGACATTTCTGGCCAAAGGGCTGACGCGTCACCACTCGCAATAGGAGTCACAGGTTTGCTAGAGGTATGTACTGAATGTGGCCGGTCAAATTATAGCTACTATATTTTAATACATTTTATTGTAAAATTTGGTGTGTGTATTAATTTTATAATATAGTTTATAATCATGTATTATTTTTTCATCACAAAACAGAGGAAAACAAGATGATTCAAGAAATTAAATTAAGCTAGGTTAAATCATTCTTGTAAATATTGTGAAAAGCGGTTTGGAAAAATAAAAATATATGCATTGTAATCTGGATACCATAATTTTTTAAAAATAAATTAACCTAATTTCTAGTCCCTTAGTTTATTGGCATTTAACCTGAACAAGTAATAAGACATGGTTATGAAAAAAATTATTAATATAAAAGTGTTGTTAACTGTTGTAGCAAATTGATTTAAAAGTTTGCATCAATGCAGGACACAAAGTTAACACTAAAAATAGCGTTTAATACAAAATATGGTGATCATAATAGCCCAAAAGCTATATTTTTCTTGCAGATAATTTCGTATCGATTGGCGATAATATCAGTATTGAGAATCAACAACATGGTAAACAAATGCCTATAGAGTAATGCCTTCTTTACCTCAAGTTATATCTATAAAGATGTGTTGATAAATATTTTCACAAAGTTGTGTCATGGACCCTATAGTTTCTAATTTTTTTGTTTTGTTTGGCAGGTATTAAAAAATCGAAATTAAAGGAAAAAATAATATATGATTTTAGATATATTTGAATTGAAGTACTATATTTTTGCTAGGGTGGTAATACTGGATGACTGTGTTATGTAATTTTCTTGAGGAGAATTTTCCTGTGTTTATGAATCAGTTTGTTACAGAGTCTATGAATTAGTAAAAATTATTATTTATAATATTAAGTTGTAACTAAATGTAGTCTTAATTAAAATTTTAGTTGAAGGGAAGGAGAGGCATATTTACTAGAGCGTGTCTTACTATAAGTTAAAGTTATATATACATATATGTACTAATTACGCTATTGAGTTAGGGATGAGGGAGGTTGAATTTGGATGAATTGTACTCACATGTGCATTAAGATAGAGTGTAAAGCCATTTTGGAAAAACTACTAGTCAGTACATCCCACTGGGATTCAAAGCCCGGTCTTCCTGACATTGGCAGTCTTGTGTAACAAGAAAGTGATGCTTTAGACCATGCAGCCACTTAAGCAGCTCTTTTTTGGTTAAAATATTATTATGATTAATTCTTTATTAGTTAAACTTATGGTATTAGAAAAGTAATATGATGATATAAAAGAATTATTAAGTTTGTGGCTGAAGATGTGAAAAATGTTAATGCCTTTTTTTTTTAAACAATCAGAACATTTCCCTAATAAATAATCCTCTACAAAATTCACATCTTTAACAGTCCATTATATAATTTAATAGTACAACCATAAAGTGTACTTACCACCAAACAACAGTTCTGAATCTTTTTCTTTTGTCAAGAAATGGCTGTCCTCGACTTTCAACGGGCAATCCAACGGTAGGTCAAGATGGTTATGGAACTTGTTGCTGAACGCTTCGAAAGCGTTGTCTGGGTACATACAGACAGTTACAGAGTCCCCGGTGTCACTTTTCAACACCATCTTGACGGTGTCGGCCGATTCATCCATATCTAGGGATGATCTGGTCTAGGCAGAATTAACAAAAAATAATGTGGCATAGAAACAAACCACTTGTCAGATAAACTAAGAGTTTTAATGTGCACCTTCAAGGTGACTACACAATTTGTATTAGCCTATATTATTTTAGCACTACGTCCTACTACTCGTTTGGGTTATATGCCTAAGTATTAATTACGCTAATGGGTTGGGAATTGGGAAGGTTGAATTTAGAGGAAGTGAACCTGCATTTTTGTGGCGGGAAAGTTGAAAACCATTTAGGAAAGCTACCCCCAGTTCACCCGACTGAGATTTTAACCTTGATCTCCCCGTCCTCGACAGTCAAGCTCAACACGAAACTAGCGTGTTAGCTAACTATGCTACCGAGGCAGGTTACTTGTATTATATTATTATTAGAACCACATCTTACTACCTGTTCGGGTTATACACACTTACGCTAATGTGTAATGGTAGGGTGATTGTTAGATGAAGTGGAGGACCTACAGTTTAACATGGAATCCGAACCACGGTGGAGGCCTGGCATTCCTCACATTCCCAAGTTATGATTAATACATGCGTTGTCAGAGGTGAAGGAAGGGTTTGGTAATCAGATAAATCTGTGCCGAGAACGAGGAGCCTGTATTATAAAGCTGAGCATACACTATGTCGGTGGAATAAAGTGGCGTGGCGCAGAGTAAAAACGGCCCCTAAACAAATTGCATGTAAATGAATGGAGCCCTGCCCATTAGGGCGGTTGAGCAGAGCAGATTGGATTATAGCAGTTCTGAAAAAATCCTAGGACTTGTTGAGATTGGCTCTGTGCCGCTCTGCCAACCCAATGGATGGGAGAGCGGATCGAAATTCAAGTTCGGGAATCTTAAAATGCCCTCAGAAGAACTTGTAGTCATCCACCTGAGACATCAACAGCCCAAGCTCTTGAATGTTCAACCGTTACATAGTAGGATTAACTCAAACACAATTAGTAAATATCTTCACCTGCCACACATGGAATCAAACCAGGGTCTCTTGGATTGGTAATTAGCTACTATATAACCATTTCACCCTAGTAAGTTTTAAAACAATTATAATTAAGCATGGCAAATATTAATTCTATGAGCTATTACTTTTGAAAAGTTTATGAGAAAAACTAAACACTTAATTGTATCTATGTTGTTGTTTTTAGTGCAGTGTGTCTTAACACCCATCTCGCTTACATGTTCACACAAATGGAGTAGAGAAGAGCAAAGTGGGATTCAAAGGAAATGTCCCTGCATTTGTACGGAGTAAGTGTGGGAAGCAATTTAGAAAAAACTATCCTCAGTGTACATCCATGATTCAAACCCAGTCTTACAGTCAATGATTATCTATTCCAGGGATGGCAAATTTATGGCACGTGTGCCACTCAGTGGTAGATGAATACAATTTTGGTGGCACGCCAACAAGAAAAAAAATAAAGATTAAATAAAACTTTTTCCAAAGTTGTAGGCCTATACATTTTTGAAGTCAATAATATTTTGACAGCCAAGTCATTCAATGTCATGTCACAGTGAACTTTGGGACAGCAACAATTAAGAGATTTTCTTGGCCTTTACTTAAGTGTATCTTGTGTGCTGTTGAATACAAGTTATGAACTGAACATAAATATTTTGGCTAGCAAAATACAACATATTTAAAACTAATGTAGAAAATACTGTAAGCTTATTACATAAGTTTTTGATTTAAAAATAAATAGGCTAGGCTATATGTATATTTTTGTCTCTTATCAGTAGCGGATTTAGGCTTAGGCCCGTGAGGCCCGGGCCTAGGGCGGCAAATTTTGAGGGGCGCCAACGAATTGTTCTGGAGAAAGATCATTTTCCACTCTGAAAAGAGTGAAAGGTTATTTGCGTGCAAGTATGAAACAAGACAGACTAAATGCACTTGCATTACTAACCATTGAAGCACAATTGGTTCAAGAAATTAAGTATGAGGAGGTCATTGATATTTTCGCACGGACGAAAGCAAGAAAAAAATT
>CABFVX010000143.1:320284-333620 GCA_902151425.1 Timema shepardi | reverse complement strand
CACACATATATGTATATATATATATATATATATATATATATATATATATATATAGTTAAAAAAAAGGGCGCCATATCGTCTCGGCCCTAGGGCGTCCTCAAACCTAAATCCGCTACTGTCTCTTATTTTTAAACTGATTGAAATTAACACTGTCTAACACAATCACTTTGACAATGTAATGAATTTTACTTCTTTTAAATATTGGCATTATTAAAATGTTTACACTTTGATTCAAGTTAGGCCTATTCATTACATTTCATTTTACTATACAGTTATTGATTTTTTAAGCATCATGTCTTATTACTCATTCTAGTTATGCGCTTATTTTTAAATACTCCTTATTAAAAGTGAATAAGAGATAACAAACTAAACTAGTTCTAAATTCAATTAGTGCTTAAGTGACACAAGGGCCGGAAAAGATTTGCCATCGCTGATCTAGTCTATTGCAATGAAAGTTTCTGTGATAATTGATATCTTATATGTGTTGGTGATTACACGAATGAATTCTACGTGTGTTATTAGTCTTGTGATGTGGGCAAGATGGTTTAGGAATCAAAGCCAACCAAACCTAAGATATTATTTTTATAGCACTGCATCTTGACACTACTAGTTCGGGTTATACACATACCGGTATGTGCTAATTACATGTTTTAATGATGAATGTTGAATTTAAGAGGAAGTGTAGGCCTACTCAATGTTTTAATGGGGGAATAGAAGAAAACTATTTAGGAAAAAACACCCTCAGTAAGCCTGACCGGAATTTAACCCCATTTTTTTTAGAACCACGTCTTACTACCCGTTTTAGTTATGTGTATATTTACTAACTACAGTAATGTGTTACGAACTAGGAAGGTTAAATTTAAAGGAAGTGCATATCTGCATCTGCATGGAGAGAGAGTGGAAAACCATTTAGGAAAAACCACCCTCAGTACATCTGGCTGGGATTGAACCCTGATATGTCTGTCTTCAGCAGCCTAGTTTATTGCAAGTGTAGCGCCTTAAACCATGCAGCCACCTGAGTGGGTATTTGTTTCGTTGTAATTGGAAATTTGCTTTTGTTGTTAGATGTAGGCCTAAAAGTAATTGTAGTAAACATTATATTTCTCATAATCTGACCAAGAGATAAATAAAGAATTCTACCCATGCTGTGCACTATAGCCATTTTAACTAATATTTTCTTATCCAAACATAATCTCTCTCTCAAAGCCACCAACAATTTTGCATCCAGCAAACTCGCAGAAGGCTACATTTAAACTGAACTGAAAACGTAAAGTGAACATACCCACCGGAAGTCCAATGCCTATTAAAATAAAACTAAGCCTATAAGCTATGATATATTTTTAGGCTAAATAACTTATAGCTTAAATATATTACAGTTCCTTTCCAACCTTCAATACAGTGATTACTTGGCTGAATTGATATTACATTGCAACCATTCCGTTCGCAAATAAATTAGAATCAAAATTAATATTCACAAAATAAACTATTTGAGTTTTGTACTATAAGATGATGTTATATAATAAAGGATAATGAATCAAAGTACATATTGGTCTAGTTAATTTTTAGGTTTGGACTTAAAACGGGTTTATTGATCTAAATATTGTAAAACTATACAAATTTACAATAAATATAATTAAATTAGCATTATATTCGCCATTAACTTGTTAGTCCTAGAGATAATATTAACTTTTAAATGATTTGGTATCTTATATTAAATAGTGTGTTACATGATAGGGGTCTTACGAATTATTCCTATGCTTTTTGATAGTTCCTAAATAACAAATTGTTGTGTTCTTTACCCTAGAGTTTATATCAAATTAAAAACCTTGCTATAACAAGTGTCATCACAAAACAAAGGAGGGAAAAACCTCTAGACAAATTAAATAAGGCGTAGACCTTGGTAGAGCTCTCTCGTAGGTAATTTTTATATACAAACATGAAATACCTTAAGAGAACTTAAGACTGTATTATCTTCAGTAAATCTGTATTCATAAATACTTCAGCTATATTTACTAAATTTGCTTGATAACCAAATCCAAATGATTTTTTTTTAGTATGTATGACAGTTCAGTTCAGTCTGACAACCATGACAAATTTATTTTCTTTTGAATAGGACCTGTAGTAAGGTTTCACTGCTTAAATTAACCACACGGTTGCAGCACTTTTAATTCTATTACTTCTTATAAGAAAGCAAATTAATCGATATCACGCTTTAAATTTCTTATTGTTCCTTATTGTGATTACCAAAACCATTCCTATTGGATACGGTTCCAGATTTTAATTAGTAAACTTGCCTAGCAAAATAAAATATAGTGTATATATCTTTTACAAATTATAGGTACTGTCTATAGTTTTTACACTAAAAATATTTACGTTCCAACAAACGTTAACTTGATTCTCAGTATCATATCTAAAGTTTGAATAATACTCTTGTATTTAAAATCATATTTACAATGTAACTTAGTCATTGACAATACATTTATTCAGTGTCATTAGCCCACAATCAGATCATGCCGACCAAGCGGCAACCGTTTGTTGGTGAAAATAGTGCCAACTTATGTGAATAGAGGGTATCATATCGACAGTACAAAGAACCCTTTGACCTTTAACATTGACGCAAAAACAAAGAAATTTCATTGGTATAAAACCAGAATAGTTAACAAGAGGCATTTCAAATAAGAATAAAATATATTATACGTCTGCTGTTTGTACCTTTTTTTAAAATTTTCTATAACAATTTCTTGCGTTCTACATGATTCAATAGTGGATATGGTTCAGTTAATGCGCCTTGTTGCAGAGCTTTAGAATAATTCAAAACATGAGGTACCTAATACAGACACGTTATCAACTGCTAACCTACTTATTTGGAGTTATAATTCAGCAAACATAACTCATAGTATCATTGGTGACGTCGGAAAAATTTCACAACGTCACTTTTCCCCTCAGCAAGAAACTACAAACCAGCGTTATTGAAGTGACATAATATGCAATTGCCCGTACTAAGAGTGTAAGGAATATCATGGTAAGTGAAAGGATGTATGTCGAAGAAAACTCTTCGACAGTGAAAGAAAGATGACAGAAGATTTAGGGAGCACTATAAACATGCCAAGTTTAGTAGGAAGACAATCGCAAAGGTGCCATGTTTCAGCCGATAGTGAGGAATAATTATTTAACCATCGATCTGTGTTATTATCATCTATTAATATCCTCATAAATACAATATCAGACACATTTTTGAAACATCAAAACATTGAAACATTTTAGATGTTTATTATAACTTAAGAAACTTTTTTTTGAAAAAGAGGCTACGCAAATTGTAAAATTGGGGGATTTTTTTTATTACGATGATGATTTAACTATAGTGTTCTAGTGCTAGCTACAGAACTTCGTCTAATGCATGAGGCCTTTAGACTAAGCGAAATAGCATCGCTTACCAATGCAATTGTACTCAAATGTGTTTAATTTGATAGAGATTTTAAGCACCCTTCCATCAACAAGTACGCCTGGAAGGTCATTTTTGACGTTAAGGCGAATCAAAACTTACTTCAGAAATTCAATGGGAAATGCCAAACTGAACGGGCTTGCCAATTTAAACACACACAAAGAAGTCCCTGTAGTCACAGAAGATGTAATTTCAATGTTCCACGTTAAAAGATCAAGGAGACTGGATTGTCTTATATTATAATGACTGTGCACTGAAGAGTAAATTAGAAGAACGTATGTTGTGTTATCTGCTTCTTACTTTTAAATTTAGTAAAATTGCGATAATACAATTTTATTTTTATCTTTTTAAAATGTAAGAAAAACTACTTTTCTTCCTTCTATGCTATTTCAAATAGACTAAAGTTACAGATTGTATCAAACTCTGGTCAGAATTTTGTGCTCACAGAGATTAAATGGTTGAAAATTATTTTATAGAAATATGTTAACATTACTAGTTAGTTCCTCACTCCAAAGTGGATGTTGATCAGTTATTCAGCCACATGAACAAAACAAATTCAAGCTGATGATTAAAATGAAAATATAAACTTTTCCTGCAATAATGTGCGTATGTTTGGCATTAGATGAGAAGGAAAAATTATGCTGCCATGACTATTTGTTTTTTATTCAAGNTGTTTTTTATTCAAGCCCCCCCCCCCCGCCCCAAGAACAAATTCTGGGTGCACCATTGCTATTAGTCAATAGTCATGAGTAATGTTTTAATATAAACACAGCCTTATAGGGTAAATAAAGAGTACAAAAATAAAAATAGTGATAAATTGTATTCAAATTAATGTCAAATTATTAAACAGTTATATACA
Organism: Timema shepardi; assembly: GCA_902151425.1. Taxonomy (NCBI): domain Eukaryota; kingdom Metazoa; phylum Arthropoda; class Insecta; order Phasmatodea; family Timematidae; genus Timema; species Timema shepardi. Next base: position 329,319 of record CABFVX010000143.1, on the reverse strand, counting down.
TTTTTAATAGCTCACACATATAAACCAAATTTTAGAAAAACCTATTTTAGCAGACAAATTTGCATTTATAAATGAAAATAACTAGAAAATTTATTTATTTTACATTTATGGGCATATTTATTACAATAATAATAAAATATTATTTATATTTGCTTTTTTTAGTTTTTGAATAATATACTTGATCCAGAAATTGTAACTTTTTCTTTTAAATTTTGTCTGTATCTAGTTAAGATGAACCTAAGTGTTTTTTTAAGTTTTTTTTTAAAACTCATGTTTGTAATTCTAAACATAATACTTTTAATGCTTCTACTTGATTTTAATATACTGTCTTTGAGCTAAATGGTCGATTATTCTGCCATTACTCGCACATTTTGACCTGCAATATTTCAACAAAGAGAAAGTTAAGGTTTATAAATATCAGAATCTCTGGATTTAAGCGGGAGTTCTTCTATGACGTCAAGAAAATTTGTTATGTAAATAATGTTCAATTACACATACAACAATAGTTATTTAATATACTGTTGGACAAGTATTCTCTGTTTAGTATAGTTGACAGAGTTTTTTTTAAAAAAGGTTTACTATAATAGCCTACGTATTATATTTTTGGTTATATTATAATGGTATTCAATTTTAAAAAGGACCATATCATCACAACATTCTGAAACATTATTTGAATGAAAGCTCTCTTAATCACATTTGTACCTATCTAGTCAGGAATAAGCCCATGGATAATTTATTATATACATATTGGATGTATATCACATTTTTACCATTTAAACTATCAGATATTAAAAACCACTTCAATTTTTAAACTTATTTAAAACTAATTTTATTGGTTTCTATATTATGGCTTATGCCTTTTTGAATGATTTCTTTAGCGTTAATAGTTGCCGGGACTAGTACGCTTCTTATGACAGTCAATATACATTTTATCCTTTTTATATAGGAATAACTAAATTATTATTAGCACCGCGTCTTATTACCCGTTCGAGTTATACACACGCTAACATGTAATGGTAGGGTGATTGTGAGATGAAATGGAGGACCTACAGTTTAACGTGAAATCCGAACCACGGTGGAGGCCTAGCATTCCACACATTCACAAGTTGTGATTAATACACATCTTGTCAAAGGTGAAGGGTTTGGCACTCAGATAAATCTCTGCTGGGACCAAGGATTGAACCCTGGACACCTAGCACAGAAGTCTGACACCTTACCTCTTGATCGCCAGGTCACCCAATATAACTAAATTACTTTTTATTTAATACACAACAATATTACAATGTTTCAAATATATATTTTTAGGTAGTAAATTTTACATAATTATAATGTAGGCCTATACATAATAAATGTTTTCTTTAAAATCAGAAAAGAAGTTCAGCCTAATTGTGTAACAATTTATGAAATATGCAATTCTAGAACCCTAAAGTCACTGCCAACATTTTAAAGAGAAATACCCTTTACAGCTACTGTTTCAAGCAAAAATGTTTTTTCTGACGACGACATATTAAAATGTTGTCATAGGCCTATTTATTTTAGTACACATTAATTAAGTTAATATGAAAACACTTCCAACCTAACAAAATTCAACCTTTCATACGTACTTCAAAAGTTTAATTTAGTTGGGACTTTTAATGTTTTTTATTTTAATGAGATGGATTAAAATTGTTATAATACAGTATTTTAGCTCAATATATTTGAGGGGAAAAGAGTTGTCTCAGAGAAAGTTGGTCTTTTTTAGATTAATGTGACTAGTTTATAAAAGTAAACATTAGCTACTAAAATACGTTTTATGTCATTGAGACTGTTCCATTCCTTTAAATATTTCCAATCGTCTGTGATTTGAGGTGAGCACATTCTTAAATTTCTGATGCTAGAAAACCTACACACAATCTTACTATTGGAATTCTTCCACTCACCATAAAACTAATTCTTTTCTAATAATGAGAACATTTTTTTATTCTTTTAAAATATTTCTTTAACCTAGTATAACTGACATATGCGTAATCCCCTACACCCCTAGTGACTAAACCTATGTTTCCATAGGTACTGTATAATATATATATTTTTTTGTCTTCTTTCAATTTACATTTTACTTCACTCATAATCAGGGCTGTGGTGTCGGTACACTAAGATTTAGACTTCGACTCCTTTATTTTTCTACTCTGACTCTGACTCCTTCAAAAATGGCTAATGTACTAGCAAGAACAAATTTACTGCTCCAATACAGATTAACTAACTTCATGTGAAGCTTCTTTGGCATTGTGAATTTATATTTAAATGAATTTGTCAGTCATAATTACAAATATTGGACCTAAAAGTAAAAAAAAAAAATTAAAATATGTTTATCATATATTGTTATGATATTTTAATTTTTTATTTTGAAGCAGAGTCCGAGTTGGTACCAACTCTGACCCCACTCAAAACTGCTTCCAAACCCATAACTCCGACTTCACAACTTTGCAATATAAACTTAGTTAAAAATGATATCATCTGAAGAATAAGCAAAATACTGTATGGCTGGTATTTTGAATCAGATATGAACCTTTACTGTCCCAATTAATAGGGATGTGGGGAAATCCTAATTTGGACCTAGTAACTTTTTTCTTAAATGTTGCGTTTTGACAAAACACTACTAAACATAAATTACACGAAGGCCTACATCTAACATTTAGGTCCGAGACACAAATATTTAATTAATTATTTTTTAATATCCAACTCATCAGGCCTATTATCTTAGTATTCAATCTATTATCCTAATTATTACTTGTGTGTACAACAAACATATCTCACCATGCTGGTTTACACTTTTTGGGATATTTGTCAATTGAATTGCAAATTTATGAATTGATTACCAAAATTGTAAACTCCTTTTAAAAGTTATATAGGCCTACTATAGGCCTAATTGAACTTATTATAACTCTATAAGAGAAATAGAAACCTATTTGCTAAAGGACTTAAAAAAATTGACTCAATGGCTTCATAATAACGGTTTATCTTTGAATGTTAGAAAAACAAAAGTAATTTATTTCACAAAATCCACTATGAACAATAATAACTACATAAGTGATATACACCTAAATGGAGAAAAAATAGATGTAGTATCACAAATAAAATATTTAGGATTGATTCTTGATCAGCATCTCACATGGATACCACATGTTGATAGTATAATTATGTAAGAAAATTTGTCCTATTGCTGGGGCCTTTAGAAGAACTCAACACAAACTTACAACTAACACTAAAATCATAATTTATAACTCATTATTCCACTCACATTTATCATATGTGAACATAATTTGGGGATCAACATCAAAAAAGACATTGAATAGAGTAGCCTACAAGTAATACAAAATAGAGTTATAAGAAATCTTTTTAACTCTGATAATTTTGGCAATACAAGTGTAGTACACATATATAAAAAATACAATATATTATCTCTTGAAAAAAACTATTTCCTTAAATATGGTTAAATTTGTGTATAAAGTACTGAATAACAAATTACTTTCAAACATAAAATTTGAGACTTTATCTAAAAAATGTAACTATGAAATTCTGGCAAGAACTACTAAAACATGTCACTCATCTGTAAAAACTACTAAATTTGATATAACTTCATTTAAAAACAGAGCATTGAAAGAATTTAACACCCTTCCACCAACAATACGAGAGAGTGAATCTTTGAATAGTTTTGTCGATACGATTAAAAAAAACTCTTGTCTTAAAGCAGAATTGTATAAATGCAACAATTGTTGAGTGTTATCTAAGTGTTTTAGTATATTTTGGTTATTTTTTTCTTTCTTACTTTTAATATATCCTTTTTTATCTTTAAATTCTTTTGTTTGAACTGTATTACTATGGTGAAACATGTAGTCACTAAGTAGGCTAATAGGCCTATCTCTCTTTTTTTTCTATATTTTTATTTTCTGCTTTACTCTTTGTCCATAAATAGTTTTAAATAACTACACAACTGATAGCTTGGACCTACAATCATATTGGGTATATAGGTCTACATAACTTAGAAGTATAATATTCTTTTTCATTTATTTTTATTTTACTAAAAAAATTCTTTGAATAATAATATCACATAATTACTAGGTAACTTTAATTTCCTTCTGTAATATAATTAGTATGCTAATCACTTTGCCCATCTCCTTCATTTAGTCTATAAAATGTGTACTTTTATAACAATATACAATGATTACAGCTTAATATTTTTCTCTTTATATACATTGATTTGTTTGAATGATCTTCTTTTTTACATTAGCTGCCATGTGTAATTTTTATATCGTGTCATAAATCTTTTACTATGTCTTTATCTTGTAAAAGTTTACTTTTGAAAAATTAATTGTACCTATATAACTAAATTTCATGTGTACTGTAAGCATCCGCTACATTGTAACAAAATAGTCCCAGAAGATGGTCTAGGCTGTCGGGGATTTAAAATATTATAATAATAATAATAATAATAATAATAATAATAATAATAATAATAACCTTACGGGGGTTTCACTGCACTCCCTCTGCCAGCTTGAGTCCTTCAACAATGGGCTTCGCTAGTGTCACTGCTGGGTGATGATAGGACTATACCACAGCGATCCTAGTGTTGAAGGACTCAAGCTGCCAAAAGGAACGCAACCATTTTAACCTGGAGGTTGAGTGTCTGGGTATATTTTTTGTCTGTGACCTAGGCCCTACTATTATGAATAAAAAATAAATGATTAAGTTTTAAATTATCTTGAACTTATATTATAGCCATATGCTTATTTATGATGTCTACTAGTATTTTGATTGAATAAACATCTAGAGGAAAAAACCAAACCTTTCTTTGCAAGAATCATTTAGCCTATATACCTAGGCTTTGTTTGATATCTATTGCATTTTTCTTAGTTTCAGGATTCATTCTTTTTCTTTCACGTCTAGGTTAATTTAAATAGGCAAGAGCTTAGTAAATAGATGGAACATTGAATTAGTTGCTTACACTTAAAATAAAGCTAAATAACTAATTATTAATTACCTTGCTATCATGTTAGTAATATTTGTGATTTGATTTATGAGCAAAAGCCACCTCTCAGGGCATAATTTAATTCTCATCAAGAGCGAAACTAGGTCTTGTTTTGTGAGATTGAACATTATACATATTTTACCATTACGAGTGATTGGGTAAAGTATATTCTATGGTAGGGATGGTAAATTTATGGTACGGTGGTATGTGTGTCATTGGGTGGCACGCCAACATGAAAAAAACCCCAAAACAAATAAATCGTTTTCCGACGTATGATTTTTTTAAATCAATAATATTTCGACAACCATGTCATTCATAGTCATATCACAATTAAGTTTATTAAGTCAATGGTTAGAAATTGTCTTGGCTTGTACTTAAGTGCATCTTGTGGTCTGTTGAAGACAACAAGCTATGAATCAAACATAAGTCTAATGGCTAACAAAATACATGTTTAAAAATAACATGAAAAAGATATATATATATATATTATATATATATATATATACACACATTAAGCCACTATTACTTCCTACCATCCATAACCATTGGGTAAAGCTACTATTACTCATTTTTCTCTTCCCATCCATCATATTATAACACTTCTTCAAAACCTTCTCTTCCCTTTCCAACTTTTGCATTCAAGTCCCCCATTACAACCTGCCATTCTTTTCTTATAAGCCCTTCCAAATTCTATTCAAACTTGTCTTTATCTTTCGCTGGGCGTCTCACTTATGGTGTATACACATGTGTAACCTCCACCTTGGAGGTGGAAGGGATGAATGATCGTATCATAAGAAGGGAAAAACCTATAAAGAAAAGAAGGTGGAGGTTACACAAATGTATGCATCGCAAGTGGAATTCCCAGCTAAAGACAAGTTTGAAGAACATTTGGAAGAATGGAAGGTTGTGATGTGCAACCTGAATGCAAAAGTTGGTGAGGGGATAGAAGGTTTTGAAGAATTGTTTTAATATAATGGATTAGGAGGGGAAAATGAGTAATAGTAGCTTTATCCAAGGTTTAGGGATAGTATTAATTAATAGTAGCTTAATTCAAAGATCAGGGATGGTAGGAAGTAATAGTGGCTTAATTCAAAGATCAGGGATGGTAGGAAGTATATAGTGGCTTAATTCAAAGATTAGGGATGGTAGGAAGTAATAGTGGCTTAATTCAAAGATTAGGGATGGTAGGAAGTAATAGTGGCTTTAATCCAAGTGTCAGGATGCTAAGAAGTAATAATAACTTGATCCAAAGATCAGAAATAATAGTAGCTTTATCCAAGGGTTAGGAATCCAGTAAACAACAAAATAATATATCCTTTCCTTAACTCCATCTTCTCTCTCTCTCTCTCCATTTCGTTTCACTCATTCTCAGCTTGTATGGTCTCCTTTCCTCTATCATGTATACAATAACACAAAATAACATGAGGTTCACAATAAAAACAAAAAAAACTTCCCTTTTTTTTCAGACATCACTAAACATGGAGGAAAGATACAATACTAATGGGTAAGTCTTTGGTTGATTCTTAATATATTTTCTTTTATAAAAACAATACTTCTAAGATTAATGAAGTTAATGAGAAACGCATTTGACCGACCTATATATTTCACATATTTTTGGCAACAATGTAAAGTCTGTTGGTCACATTATAGCCTTCTGTGATTTTTACACTTTCAAAAGTATTTAAGTGGATTGTAGCTGTTAGATATTTCATAAGACTCCAATGAGCTGCACATATAGAGTTTGTCGAGGAATACAAAATTACATTATAGTCCATATGTGTGGGGAGGTTTAAATTCCCTTAATCCTCCACGCCTGGCAGGGCTCTGGGTTTTATACGTAGATCTTTATATGTATATATATATAAACTCCATGGTGTGAACCCGCAAGTGAGCTATGCTGACCGAGCTGCCACTACTGTTAGTGATGATAGTGACAACATTTACGGATATAGGGTGTCATTATGTCAGCCTAATGAGCTCTCTGGCTGTTAATCCCACTTTTATAAACAGGAGCTGCTACTTCTTTATTAAAGTAGACCCTTATTTATCATAGAAGCTGAATTTTCTCCACAGATAAATTTTGGAAGCGCCGCGTATTGAACCTCTGGACCTCTATCCAGGAACACAGGCGGTCTGTTTCAATAGGGGATTAAAAAAACAACAACACTGTACTAGATATACTGAAAATATATTGGAGTTTCTAAATTCTCGTCCAGTAGACACACTGTAATTCAAATGCAGTTCCCTTTAGCTATCTTTCTACCCCTTATTTCATTCTTACTCTCTTATATTGTATCATTATATTATTGGATTCATTCTTCAATGAACCTATTAAAAACACCAATAAAAACATACAGATGAGATGGTTTTGATGACAGTAACATTTGTGTTAGGTACCCGCCTCAGTGGCGTAGTTGGCTAACATGCTGGTTTTGTATTGAACCTGACTGCCGAGGACAGGGAGATCGAGGTTCGAGTCTTGGTCGGGAGAACTGGGGGTCGGGGTCCTAAATGGTTTTCCACTCTCCTCCCACACAAATGCAAGTTCACTTCCTCTAAATTCAACCTTCCAATTCCTAATCCATTAGCATAGTTAGTACTTAAGCGTATAACCCGAACGGGTAGTAAGACACGGCACTGAATTAATTAACATTTGTGTTCCATGCTGGCAGTGTTATTTCATCGCTAGTTTGTTTAATATGACCCAGGGACTAGGACTTGGATCAAAGCTGGTTGTACTTTGCCTTTCTTGGATCACAACTAAAACAACCTCCGTTGTTACTTTACTTTCACATCATGGGTTCATTGCCTAGGTTCAATTAATCATTGACAAAGTTCTTTGTGCTTATATTTGAGAGGGCCTTGACTAACTTTTGATTAACTATGACTTCAATAATATGATATACTATAGAAATTAATACAATATAACTTTTAAATTTGAATTTTTTTTATCTGCTATTTGTAATAATGTTATATTATTAATATACTATTTTTCCCTACATTACAGAGACTGCCAAAATATATCTAGTCAGGAGGTTGAGTAGGCTTAAACTCGAAATAACCCAAGAAATCTCACCAGGGTGCTTTGATTGCTTATATAATTATGTATTCATCAACCAATTATAAAGAGTGATTTTAGTTTTAGTGAAGTGAGAATGGATTTGCCTGAGATATGCACAGTAAAAAACTGAACTAACAAATAAGCGCGCAAAGTATATACCCAGGCTTAAAGCACAGGATTGGAATTGAAACATGTGCTAGTTCAAACACCTGACACCTTACTTGTGAGCCTCACTAAACAGGCTGACCTATCACATTTTAATAAACATGTAAATACATATGGTTTTTCCATCCTCTCCAGGCAGAAATTGTTTGATTTCTTTAAAAATATACCATAATATGCCCTTAAAATAGTAAGGGTAGTTTGTAGATTCCTACATCACTTTGATGGGATGTCTTAAATTATTTCACTAAAAAGTTAGTAAACTATGACCTCAGTAGATTGTGTAGACAATTCTAGTACTACATGCCATGATAATATTTCATGCATCAAAGTAGATAAAATTGAATACATTAATGTTGAACCTCTAACTGATTAAAACCTGCCTCAATGGCTGCATAGTCTAACACACTACTCTCATAGTAGACTAGACTGCCGATGACATGGAGATTGAGGATCAAATATTGGTCGGGTGTACTGAGGGTGGTTTTTCTAAAATGGTTTTCCACTTTCCCTCTGTACAAATTTGGGCAAATTTTCTTTAAATATAATATCCTAATTCCTAAGACCATTAGAATAAAACACTGTGCTAAAAACACCAAATGATTACTGTTTTGATAAGCTTTTATTAAAATAGCAGGCATATTAATGTATTTAATACTCATCTGTCAATTATTATGTAAAGTATAAACTTACACCTTGTTTGAAGGGTTTGTTGACACATAATAATTACAAAGTTAAATTAATATTGCTATATGCTATACATATATACTGTATATATATATACACACACATATATACTGTATATAT
>CABFVX010000143.1:280185-316992 GCA_902151425.1 Timema shepardi | reverse complement strand
TTTTTTTCCAAAATGGTTTTCAACTCCACCTCCACACAAATGCGGGTACACTTCATATAAATATAACCTTCTTAATCCCTAAAACCATTGGCATAATTAATATATACGCATATAACCCAAACAGCTAATAAGACACGATGTTTGGTTAAAAAAATGAAAACATTAAGTTTTGAAAGATTGTTGGCTGCCATGGCGCTCACTACTATGTAAGGTGTAGGTACATATTATTTTAAGAAGTTTTTTGTATTCATGGAAAAAATAAACAGTTTGCTTATCAGAAATTTACAATGCTAATTTATGTGCAGGGTAGATCTTTTAAGTAACCTATGCTTGTAAAAGTAAAAAAGTACGTTTTTATTGTGATTGTGTGATCTTTTTGTTTTACTAATTTTTATTACCTGTTATGAATTGTTACTAAATTTTACTATTAGCTTTGAATAAACTGTAGCTACAAATTTTTTCCCCCATAAGTGTTGGCAGCTATGCTCTAGTGCAGATTTTTTCAACTGATGTACCAAGAAGGGTCAGCAGGTATGCCCCGGGAATTTGAGAAATATTAAAAAAAGTGAGAAAAAAATAATAGAGAAATAAAAATAAATCTTTTTAAATCTATGACCAACATTATTTAAATAAATAACACAGCTACTAGAAGTTTATCGATTAAACTTTTAACATAATCTGAATACAATTTTTTTATAAAAAATCTCTCCTTATAAAACCGATGGTGTGCTTTGATAATTTTAGCGCACTATTCGGTGTGCCGTGAGTTGAAAAAGTTTAAAAAATGGCTTCTTTAGTGAATAAATAATGTCTTTTTACATAACTTACTTATTTACTCTATGGCATCAGGAGATCAAAAGTTTATTGCCGCTCTTAGAAAAGCATGTTCCCAATCCCTATTTTGAGCTAGCTCTATCCAATCCACCTCACTACACTATCTCTTTCAGGTCCATTCTAATGCTACCCTCCCACCTGCTTATAGGTCTTCCCAACGGTCTCTTCTCATTAGGTTTACCAGTCAATACCCTGAACAAGGTTCTATATTCTACCATTCATGCTGCATGTCTTGCCCACCATAATATATGAGACTTAATTATCCTAACAATGTCTTGTGAGGGTTACAAGGTTTGTAACTCATCATTATGTAACCTCCTCACTCCCTAGTAGCCTAATCTCTTTTTAGACCAAATATCTTCTTAAACACCATGTTTTTGAACACCCTAATTTTTTCTTTCATGATATAAGGTAAGATACCACATTTCACACCCATAAAGAACAATCGGTAAAATTATTGTTTTGTATATTCTCAGTTTTACATTTCTTGAAAGTATAAATTACTGACCGAGTAATAGCATCCATTTTCTGACTGTATTCTTTTCCTAATTTCCACTCTAATATTTTTATTGATAGTTAAGATTGTTCCTAAATATTTAAACCCATTAATCCTGTCAAATTATATGTTGTTCGAAGTAATCTCTAAACTATCATCCCCAACTTGTTGTCTCTGTCCTCTTTACATAACTTGTTCCAAAATGTTTTAGGGAGGAATTTCCAGCAAGTTCACAAGACCCACCCACACTCCATGTATGGAACATGATTGTCAGTCCCTTGAGAATATTATTTGAGAATAGAGACATTTCACATAGAGACCTGAAGGCTCTGATAGACTCACTAGCAATAGCATGTAAGGACTCTGTGGAAACCTTTGTTCCACCTCATAAAGGAGTTTCCAAAGAGGTATACCTACTTTGGGAAGATCAGTACAACAGTAAGTATTAACCTAATTAGCTGCTCATTAGATGTAAAAATTACAATTTAACAATCTTCTGTAGACATTGAACTCTCTCATTGAAACATTTGACTACTAGAAATATGTTATCATTGCATCAGTTACTTTGATAATTTTTTGGTGACTTAACCCATTCTTACTTCAAATTGTCAAAATATTTTTGTTATACCACAAAATAAAATTAACTATATTGTTAATAGGGCTGTGGAGTCGGCACGCCAAGCCTTCGACTCCAACTCCTCTATTTTTCTACTGTCCGACTCCAACTCTGACTCCTTCATAAATGGCTAATATATATATTAATTAGTAATAATGAATTTACTGCAGTAAAATGATCCAAAACAGATTATTTCACGAGACACTTCTTTGGAATTGTGAATATATATTTAAATATATTTGTCAATCATTGGTCTTAAAAAAAGTATGAAGTTAAAATTCTATATTTACTATATATTGTTAAAATATCACACGTTTTTATTTTGAACCTGTACCCATCCTTCGTCCTTAAGGGATCAAAGGAAGGAGGGGCAACATATCAATAGTAAAAAACATAAGGAAATTGCAGAATGACCCCTTTTAAACCATACTCAAATATATATATATATAAAAGATAATTGTTCTAAGCCGGATCCATTCACACAACACCTAAGTTGTCAAAAGGGAACACATATCTCTCTCTCTCTCTCTCTCTCTATATATATATATATATACCAACAATAAAAGATAAAACCTGCAGCAGATCAGGTGAAGTAAGTAGCATAACAGAGAAGTCCAATTAGAACATTTTCTTTGATATCTATTTGGTAGAATAACATTTATTTTAAAAAGGTATATAAAGGTATATATTACAATAATATAAACAATTAATCAAATTTAATAATTCCTGTTTTCATAAAACATACTGCTCGATCTATAGCAGTATCATAGATCATGACATCTAAACAGGCAATTTTATGAGATAGACTAGATGGAAAAAACTCCAATAGCATTAACAATTGAACCCAACTGACTCTCATACTCAAAATACAATTACTTCAGAACCACATAAAAACTTGCAACTATCTCTGATAGGTATACAAGATTAAAGATCTTGTTAATATTAGACAAAAGGAAAACTTTCATTTATAAGGGATATATTTCTTAAGACATTATTCATTTTCTACCAATTAGTGACAAAGTTATGTTTTATGTACAAAGTATTACCATATTTCCCTACCTAATGTTTTATACCATAAGGACAAAATCCTAATAATGAAATGACAAAATTTTTAATTTGTTAATAAAACTTGACTTTATTAAAACAAAACATATTATGTAAAAGTTTTTATAAGCTACGTCATAACATATACTTAAAAGAGACTCGATCAAAACTATTACATTTAGATTAACATCATTACTAGAATTAATCATAGTTTATTTTACTGATAAAATCATTTATTATTTTAGTTAGGAAAATTTCCATATCTTAAACATTTTAATACTAACAATAATATTCACCAATACAAAACCCAAACTTGATCTTTCTAACCTTGATTTTAATTCTATGCCAAAGTACAAAATACTCATATTTTATAAGTTGATTAGAACAATAATACAAACCATAAGTTTTCCTAGCTCTAGACTTTAATTTAGTTAGCAATCCAATTATTTTACAAATTTATTAACTATGTTCAATAAGTTTATTATTCAAATATTTATAAATACTAAAAAAATCAATTGAATTAATATATTTATCAGTATTACAAAATTATCAAAATTAGAATATTTATATCCAACAAGAATTCTGATTTAAAAAATCTAAGTTCAATATCAACATGCCGAAAAGATAATTTTGAATGAGTGGCCGAAAAGAAATTTAATAGCTTACATTTTACTGGACTAGAAGCGTTCTCAACGAAAATCCAACCAAGAGTAATTTTCCAAGGAAAACTCTACAGCTGAAGCGTGCAAGATAGGAAAAAGAAGGGGTGGAAGGATAAACTATTGGATAAACACGTGATGGAAGATTGGTCAGCCTTCTATTCTGTGCCAGAACCATGGAGAAGGTCAATCTAGATTCTTCTGGGGGCTTGTAGTCAATTCTGGTCTAAGGTGGAAGCGGTGGCGGCGGATGAGGCCGGAACTATCCCAAAGCTCGTTTGACTTGGTCATTTGACTCGGCTAGTAGATTGGGGTCGGTCGTGTTGTTTTGGTCCTTGCGTGTTATTGAAGGTTAAGTGGGGTGGGACATTTCAACTACAGCTGACTGAGGTGAGTTGCATTAACCAATAATAAATATTTTGTAGATAATAGTACTGCTCTTATTTTTGTAACTTTGACTGATGTTACAAAGCCAAAGTCAGAGTCGATGCATTTTTACCGACTCCAACTCTACCTCCACTCAAAACTGCTTCCCACTTCATGACTCTGACTTCACGACTACGACTCCACAACCTTGATTATTAGTACTATTTTATTGGTATTTACACTATCTAATAAAATTAACAGCTGCAATTATTTGAATACTATGATATGAAGGTGGTTTTAGTAACTTTTTTAACTACCTATTAACAAAATCTGTATCATGTACTTACATACTATGGGTAAATTTTAAAGAAATATACTAGGTAGCCTTTTTTTTATGCATTACTAAATTAAAAGAGAATTTAAGAACACTTAGCAGTAGCATTGTTTTACCAAATAATGGAAAATGGGGGTTAATATAGTATAAGCCTTCTTTTTCTGTCCCATATTACAAATTTAAAGTGTTATACATAACTAAAACTACAAAAGTAAGTAATCTCATGCTTATAAGGTAAAATGTTAAACAATGAGCAGGCCGAATGGCTAAATAATTATACATTAATGAACATCGATAAACAAGGAATAAGAAAAGAACAATAAATTAAGTGAAATTTGATTGAAGAAAGCCCACCTAGGAAAATAGGATAAAGTATGGGAAAAATCCATTGCACAAACGTGACATATTTATCCTTTTTTCTAACGTCTATGGTAGGAAAAGTCACACACAAAATAAGGGGAAAAAAGTTTCACAAGGAAAGGGGTAGGATTTCCCCTGTAATCTTTCCGTAGCTCTACTCACGAGCTAGAGTTGGTCATTTACTAATGTGTGCTGTTTAAGGTTGAGTAGGTTTCTTGGTTATGTGATAAAATATTATGTTAATGTTAGTCTAAGCTAACTTTAACTTTGGATAAGATTATTAAAATATGTTGCTTCTAAATGTTTACCATCCATCTTGGGAGATATTGGTTCAAATCTTGTTAAGGCCTAATGATCTTTAGACTTTATGGGGTACATAAGCAGGTAGTGAATGAATAAAAGTTTGCAATAGGTACCTACGATTCCAGACTAATAACTCTATTTGTACTTGTATTATTTTAGTGCTATTCAATATGGTTTTTCTAAACTAATTGATGATTGATTTATCATATCATCATATTACTTTAAAACTAACTTAATTCTAGGACAAACACAACACTCAGTCCATTGGCCATTAATTCACCACCTTGAAAGAAGAAACCTCAATTTCACTAATGATAAATTTTTTGGCCATGCTGGAGATCAAACTTGTGACTCTAAACTCAATAGGTAGAGCTCAAAACAGCTTGAGCAAATGGGTTAGATCATATGTACCTGTGAAAATGATATAACAGGGTAAGAATAAAGTACTGGTATATGTTACTAAAATTAACTGAACCTAGCTAGATTGTCATGAAATGATTGTTGTGCCGACAGACTTCAACATCTGGCTGCTGGGTCGACTGTTCTACGTGTTTGGCTGCGAGTCTCTTAGTGACCTCCACAATATGAGTACCGAGGCACAGTTGACTGTTCTACGTGTGTTGGAAACTCATAACCAAGACATGTTTGAGAGAGTACTAAACGAGTACTTCCTCTGCCTGGAGGGTGAGAACACTGTAGCTCTTGTGCTTCTTAATATGCTCTGTGAATTTGTCTTATAAACACAACTAACTTTCAAAATACCTGCACCAATGGACACACGGACCAACTGTCATACTCATCCAGTATTGTTTTCCTGTGACACAGAGGTCGTGGATTGAATACTGGAAAGGTGTATTGAGGGTGGATTTTCCGAAATAGTTTCCACCTCTCCCTTCATGCAAATATGGGCAAAGTCACAAATTTTACCATCCTCATCCCTAACCCATTAGTATAAATCATTATTTACTGATTTCTTTTAGCAAGTTTTTTTGCATGTTTTAACTCCCTCCTAATGAGTTTCGATAGAATGAAACCTAGGTCAAGGGACTGTGTGGTAACAATTGATTTTTATTCAAGGGGCAGCCATTACCCTTAGGGCATCTATTGCAGGTGAAGTGGTATCTGACAGCCAGCAGAAGATTCTTTATTGCAAACATTGCAAACATGGATTGAATGTAACTAATGTCAAACTATTTGGTAATAGTTAATATTTGCTAACTAATACATTATTATCAATAAAAAGTGTTATCAAACGAGTCTAATAGTTCTTCACTAAGGATTACTGTATAATTGGAGTTTTTTTATAACTTATTGAAAGAACAAAATATATTAATAAAACTATTATTGCGGTTGTGGCAACAAGATAATTTATTATAGTACACAAAATATTAAATTAAAAAGTATTATATTTACACTTGTATTGTGTTATAACTGGCCGCAAATAAAAATAAATGATTTTATAACTTAGAAAGAGAGACATATTAGTTTCTAAATAAAACATTTTTATTTTGTAAACAGCAAACAAACACAACCGACAAGATAGTTTATAGGACGTCATCAACCACCTCATAATTTCCAAAGAGCATGCCGCATTTTAGAAGCTCTTGCTTGAAAATAATTTTTTAAGTGAACCACAGATGTTGTTTCCATAAAAAAGAAACATTCAAAAGGTTATTTTCATAAGTTTTTGTTTCAATAATGTAATAATCTATAATAATAAAAGGTCTGTCTATGTGTGAGTGTTTGTGTGCAATGCTCAGTCAAATCTACGGCATGCAAAGATATACAATTTTTAACATAGGTGGACGGAAGGGGTTCTGAATGCACCTCGAAGCCGGATTTTAAATTTTTAATTAGCTTTTTAATTAGGCTATTTTTAACAGGTTTTTGAAGAGTGGGTCACGGGCAACGCTGCCGTGCGGGATTTGTAGTGGTTAATAATTTAAAACAAATTGTTTGTGTGTGTGAATGTTTTGACTGCTGAAAGTAACAACAAATCAACATATGGTCTTGCATATCATGTGGTTAGGGGAATGGGTATATGGTAGCTTTTTCTAGCTGTCAAATACCTCCTCTGCTGTAGATGCGCTGTAGCTTTTGCCAAGTGGCAGCAATGTAAAATGTGAAGTGTGTTCCTCTTTTCATTGTAAAACCCATATTGTGTTATTTCCTTTTGTGTGTTTCTATCCCTCTTTTATTTACCTCACTAAACAAAGAGATAAAAAAATAAAGAAATTTAATTGCCCAGCAACTGTATGGAAAACCAATGCTTATCTTGAATACAGGTATAAGGTTCAAATGTCTCAGTGGAAAATTGTCCTAAGTATGACACAATATATTTGACTGGTTAGTAACTTAATTTACTGATCCAAAGAAACAATACGAACAGGGAAAATTTGAAGAAAATTTATTTGCATCAATTTGATGAGGCTCATTGTGAATAAAATCACCCTCATATTAGACTTTGGGCCAATTTCATAGTCAGACTTAGTACGCCTCAAGTGCGGCGCTATACTAAATAAAATACATCACCTACCTAATCTCAAATGGAATGGGCCAGTTTCATATGCGAAACTGGCCCATTCCATTTTGGTCTAGGTATGTGTCGTCCTGTATTTAGTATCCACTCACACTTTAGGCGTACTAAGTCTGACTATGAAACTTTGTCTCAGAATTCAACATGACAAGCTAGATTTTCTTACAAAATCATCACCTTTATAAATTTACTATAATATAAATATGTATTTAAAGTGTATAAATGTTTCAACATATACAACAATATTGGAAACCTGTCAAATAGAAGCTCACTAAAACTAAAGTGTATGTAAAATTACTGGGTTAAATAACTGTGTGCCAATTTACTTTCAATGATCTCCAATATAATTAACAACACTTGAAAAAAAATGAATTAATATTATCTATCACAAAGTACATTCTTTCAAAGACCTAGGCTAATTATAATTTGTTGAACAGTTCATGTTCATTTACTGACTATATTGTATGGCTCCTCACAGACTTGATGGAATGTCAGGAATCTAATGTGGATTATGACACGGCTGAAATAAAACTCATGAGATTTGAACCAAATCATGAAGTCCATTGTGCCTACATAGACCTCACCCAGATCTCAGTGTCTGTCCGCAGTGAGGTGACCTGCATGGTTCTGCAGGGACATATTATACAGGTAAATAATCCTCTATTCCACTTTAATATATGTGAAGACTGTAGGGGTGTGCGAAGGCCACTTTTTAAATGTGAAGCGAAGTTGAAGTGAATCTTGAAACTTGCAAAGAAAAGTCGAAGTCGAAGTCAAAGCTACCTAGGATTTTTGTTGTCCCTTAACGCCACTTTTAGTTTTTAAATTAATTATTTTTCTAGATCTTGTCAGTAACAAGGGCAAGGAAATGTCTTTATTTGTTACCTAAAGACTACTAATGCACACAGGCTTACTGATAAGCTTTGTAACTTATCATTTAAGTTTTATTATGAAAATTTAAAAATGACATTTGGACACGGGAATCAAACCCGGGACTTTTGGCTCAAATTGGGTTTAATTCTCATGTTCAGGTCTCATATTTTAATTTTCAGAATATGATATCTAGATGGAGTAATCCTCACTAAAAAGCATAAATAATAGCTTTAGCTATTTGATTCTTGATTAAGTTTTAATTTTTACCTACATTGTGGAGTTTATATTATTTTGCAAACTTAACATATGCATGTATTTTTATCTGCATTTCATAATTATAAATTAAATTCTGTTCTAATTTCCTATTTTCCATATTAGCCATTTTGAATAATAAAGAAAATGCGAAGAATCTCTGAAAAACTTCTGTGTCAAAACGCACTTGTAAATTTGTCACAGCTAATTCCAAAGGCATGGGATATTAAGGAAAACATTAGACGCGAGCTGCGATGATAGCACAACTAAAGCACTTTCTCTGCTTCATACCAGTGACTATGGTGTTATTTCTTTATAATTTTTTTTTTTACAAAATTATGTTGGTGATAGTGAATATAATATATTAACATTTACTTACCAGTTTTTGATCCACGCTTACGTTGTGTTAGTTAAATTACTAGTCAATGTTAAAATTCTCTTTAGTAACTGTTTTAAAATGATCAAATATTGAAAAATGTAATATTTACTAAGATAAAATTAAATTGTTAGCTAATTTATCGAAGTTTTATCCTTCCTTTGAAATTTTTCGAATATGTGAAGGTTATTGTAGACGTCAAAATTGAAGCCATAGGAGATTTGACCTTCGACTTCGACTTTTCAAAGCTCCGCACACCATTAAAATACTGTTAATAACTTAAAAATCTGTTACTTAGAAAATAAAATGGATGTGTTTTAATAGAGATGGGCTAAATACAAATAATTGAAAATGTAAGTGAAGTGTAAGGGGTTAACTAATAACTTTTTCACATTGTAACTCCCCCCCCCCTTCCCCCCTTCATTTCTGATTTTGTCACATTAAATCATTATTTGCTATAGAAATAGAAATCTCATTAACTAAGGGGTGAATGCACCTGCTTCAGTGGTCGACTTGTCTAAGGTGTCCCTCTTATGTTAAACTAGCCTGCTGATGATGGGGAGATCAGGGTTTGAATCCCAGTCAGACTTAATGAGGGTGGTTTTTTTCTAAATGGTTTCCCACTCTCCTTCCACACAAATGCGGATAGATTACTTTTAAAATGCTTCCTTCCTCATCCCTACGCTATTAAATATCATGTGCATACAACCTGAACAGGTACTAAGATGCAATTTTTAAAAAATGGCGAATTTATAGTGCACTATATTAATAACGGGATCGGCTGCTGGGAATAATAACCACATAATTATTAACAAACATAAATTCAAGAACGTGTATTTTGTCTTAGCTGACTCCTCGAACTCAGTCTACCACCTGTCTCACCATTCTATAATGCCAACTAAACACAAATAATACTATGCTCTCTCCCCTTACAAAATAATAAGAAACCATAATAGTAAATAGGGTAGTAAAATTGCACCTAGTTTGACAGTTTCTTGTGGGAAAAACTCCTTCTTTTGTTATTCTTGATGAGTAGTTGAGTCAACTTACTTAAGCTCAATCTTGTTTTGGGGGCTAATCGCAGTACTAGTATAGCAGGACTCTAACCAGTCACCGCATTTGGGGTATTTCTACAGTGAAACAAGTTTAATAACAGAAGATCAAGTGGAACATTGAGGGCTTGGCGTACCATCATCTTCAATTTCTCTGCTACAATATGAACAGCTTTTTCCGCACTTCCATTTGATGGAGAATGATACGGGGGTGGCTTTATTACCTTGATTCCATTATTAAGGCAAAGCTGAATTAAAAAGCGAATCATTTTCAGATACTTTCATATCTTGCATGCCTAATGTAGCAAAGAACTCTATAAGTTTGGATACAGTTTATTTCGCAGTATCTCTTATAAAAATTCATGCTTGAATCAAAAATAAAAGCAATCAACTAGCACCAAGATCATGATTTTGATACTCTACATAGGTAATAACTATGAACTCTCTCAAATGTCTTTATTCGTGGTAGTCTATGGAATAAAATACTTGTACTGTCCAAGATTTTATGTAAACTGGCACATTTCACAACTTCTAATAGTATCCTCAATGTTGGCATCCATGATAGGCCACCAACATATTGATTTAGCTAACAATTTCGTTTTCACAATACTGGGATAATGATCATGCAATTCTTAAATAACTTAATGTCTTAAACTCTTAGGAATAATTACACAAGATCCCCACACTAGTACACCTTTAACTTTGGGAATTGAAGCTTGTCTCCTAAAATAAGGCATAAGTTCGGGATACACTTTATTAGGCCATCCCCTTTTTGACAGTGACTAGAATCTTGAATTTAGCTGTTTTTTTGGATAATTTTTCCACTGATATTGGAGGGGAAGTAGCACATATCTCTCTTTCATCTAGGAAAGTTTCTCCAAGAGGCAGTCTTAATATCATATCAGCATTAATGACATCGTTGCAATATTTTAGTTTATAGTTTTACGCTGATATCATCAGCACCCATCTTTGCAAGCTAGCAGCTACAAGTGTTGGAGATTTTTTTTTTCACCAAAAATCCCTAGGATCACTTGAGCATCAGTGATTATTTCAAACTGATGCCCACTGAGAAACTTATGGAAATTCTGTATGCTAAATATCATTTTCAATACTTTTTGTTCCCATTGATAATAATTCTGTGATGATTTCAATGTCGCACTTGCAAAAGATTTTTGTAACTATCAATATTATGCACAATACTGCACCAACACCATATGGTGATGCATCTGTTACAAAATGTAAAGTCCGGATTGTAATGAACTAACAAGTTATGGTTGATTATCATTTCTTTGCTTCTTTCAAAAGCTTTTTCAAAGTGATTATTGTTAAAGAATGACTTACAGATTAAAATTGGTTTGGAGGGACTATTCCACCTCCATATCCTTTGACTACCTGAACCTATCACATGTCTAGTCTGGTGGATAGCTTAATCACGAGTGTTCCTCCAATTAGTTGCCGAGTCTCTCCACACTTTGCGGCCCCAAATGATAACCCAGATCACTTTGTCAATTGCTCTTGCTAAAGGTAAATCAGCCAAGGTTGCTTTCATGGCCTTAAAAACTCTACTTGGGGTGGGTGGAATATTCGAGAATACTTATTTTCACTACAGATAGTTTTTGGGTTACTATTGTAATAGTTAAGTTTTACCCTGGTTTGAAAAAGTGAGAAAACATCCATCTGGGCATGCCTTTGAAACTGTGATCCATAATTTATAGAAAAAGTTAATACTAAAATATATGTTATGTTTCAAGAAAAGCCTGACATTTACTCCACTGGTCCATTAATGCCGGTTTAATGCAAGTTAAAATTTTCCAGATATTTAGCACAATATTGCGTGAGTTTCCAGACCTAAAGCCTTTGTTATTTCTTCGTCTCTGGAAGAGCATGTGTCGGCTGCTGCAGTGTTCCCCTCTCACAGTCAAGATAAACACACTAAACATGGCGGCACTGATGTTCCAGCAGCCAACGTTTGCCATTTCACCAGAGGTATGGTTTTGCATGATTTGACTGAGTCCTTGAGTTTAATAAGCACTAAGCAGGGCTCAAGCATTCTGTAAAACATGGAAATACTTTAATCTTTTATAAATATACCAGCAACAACACACAACTGAAAAGAACAGTGAAATTTCCATTTAAGGTTAGTTTGACACATGATTTACTAATTTTTTTTTGAATAAATTGTGTAAGCCTTTTCAAACACATCTTAATCCTCCACTCATGTATTTATTATCTATTTAGTACATATACTCACAAAATATAAATTAAAAGCCTATTCAAGATATATATTTGAAAACTATTATTTATAAAATATTTATCTATCAGAAGCTAAAATACAAAAATTGAATTGATATTAACTAAATTCTCATAAAAATAATATACAAAAATAAATAATAATGCTAGACAACATTATATATTTTGTGTGAAGCTGTTTGAAAAAATGTGTTATGAATACAATAGTAGGTGACCTGGTGGTCTAGGGGTAAGGTGTCAGACTTCTATGCTGGCGGCCGGGGTTCAATCCTCGGTCCTGGCAAAGATTTATCTGATTACCAAACCCTTCCTTCACCTCTGACAAGACATCTTGTGAATGTGAGGAATGCCAGGTCTCCACCGTGGTTCGGATTCCACGTTAAACCGTAAGTCCCCCATTTCATCTCACAATCACCCTACCATTACACATTAGCGTAAGTGCGTATAACCCGAACGGGTAGTAAGACGCGGTGCTAATAATAATAATAATAATACAATAGTACACAGGTAAAAACTAAACTTTTACTGTCTCTCAACCTTACACCTAATCCCTTAGACATCATTTGCTTCAGTCACCGAACAAATACCTCTTTAAAAGACTCACTTTTGAGTCTCGACTGGCTCAAAATCTAGGCATCATATGTGATTCAAAAGTCATAAATTAAGTAATTCGGAGCTTACTAAAATTTACAGAGGTATAAAAAGTAGATTTAAAAAAATTTGAAGTGTTATTGATTAAATATTCCCAAAGCTGAATTGCAGTTTGAATATTTCCAAAAAATTGTACAGTGTTTAAATTTTTTTATTGTATTGTGCATTTTGTTGTTTGTTTTTTTATACTGTGCATATTTTAACTTTAACCATTAAATATTTTAGAGATTCGGATTTATGGGCTCCGCTGTTGGACGCCAATTGATAAGATTACCGTTTAATTAGCTTATAATTGCCCCGTGGTCGAGCACTAATTAAAGCGGTACGGTATTTTGACGATATTTAGTTGGTATTTATAGCCCCGTGATCGAGCGCCAATTTTTACGACACGGAATTATTATACCCCACGTTGGGCGCTAATTAAAAAGTTCTGGATTTATTAGCTCCGCTGTTGGACGCCAATTGAAGAAATTACCGTTTAATTAGCTGATAATTGTCCCATGGTCGAGCACTAATTAAAGCGGTACGGTATTTTGATGATATAATTGGTATTTATAGCCCCGTGATTGAGCGCCAATTTTTAAGACACGGAATTATTATGCCCCGCAATTGGGAGCCAATGAAGTGGTACTGTATTTTGATGATATAATTGGTATTTATAGCCCTGTGATCGAGCGCCAATTGAAGAGTTTACTGAATAATAGCACAATTGTAAAGTTTGGTACTATTTATTTATTCAATAATCACTATTTGTAATGGTCGGAAAACGGATCATGTCGCGTAGCGTAACAATTTAGAGAGGCGGCTGATAACACGATCGTAGTAATCACGGACAGGAGCTGCATGTCCGAGTACATTAAGAACTGGGCTCCTAATGCAACTACCTCATAAAGCGAAAAAAGGTTTTTCTCATAGAGAGATGAATTAGATAGTTGAATAATCAAGGAGAATCAGGTAATTAATGGGAATCTTTTAGTTTCTTACACAAAAGTTCAATTTGGGGTTGAATAAAGGACAACCAATACAGATATTTTCTGTTCAACTGAGCGAAGACTCTTTGCACATGCCCGAGTCTTGCGTGCTGTCCTTAATATGCATGTTTAATGTGTTGTGAGAACTCAAAACAAATAATAGTGTGCCTTGAGCAAAAAAAAGGTTGAGGACCGTTGGAGTGGACCAAGGATACATAACAAAAGAAAATTAATGGAACTAAACTTAAATGTGTATTTGGGCTGTAAATACTTTTATTAGAGGCTGGACCCTAGAATCCTGTAATTACTTGCATCCATAAGAATATTCAAGATTAGAGGATTCGAGACAATCTTAGATTCAAAAGTCTAATCCTTAATTTAAAAAAAATTCAAGTGAAATGTGTTTTATAACTGATACTGCTTATTGGTGGCTTATAACCATTTATAATTATTGGATGAACTTAACAACCATTTAATACTTAATTGAATTTAAGAATGTTGATGAATGGTAAAATGAATTATAAGAAAGAATGTTTACATTTAGCTACTGTTTGTATTTTATCAACTATAGTTATATTTCCTCTATGTTTATAATTTTCTCCAAGATTTGGATTCGATGGTCACTGTGCAAAGTTAAATTGGTGATTCGGATTTGGATTGGTAAAATAGTAGATTCGACTCAACTCTAATTTTTACTGGCAAAGATTTGTAGTTGTTGAAGACAATTTTTTTTTCAAGCAAAGTTGAAGATTTCAAAACTGTACAGGCCCCTAAAAATTGAGTTTCCAAACACTTTTAAAATGCCACCTATGTTAAATTAACATGCATGTAATAAAAAAATACCCCTCCAAAATGTGAGCTTACAAGCAAGTTATATCGACCAAGCTTTCACTGCCATTAGTGATGTGAGTGCCAATATTTGCGGATAGAGTGTGTCATGTGTTCAGTACAACGAGCCCTCCAGCTATTATTATCAGTGTTTTAAACTGGGGCTGCTACTTCATTAAAGTAGCTCATTTGTCCTCACGGGGCTGAGTTTGAGCCCGTGTCACACCCACTGCTTCACAGATACATTTTTGTAAGCGCCGGAGATTGAACCCGACATCTCTGGATCTGTAGCCAAGAACTTTGACCACTAAACCATAGAGGTGGTCTGGGGCTTTGTAACACTATGGAAAAACTTACATATTACCTGTTTAAATTTGGTAATTTAATGTTGAGATATAATTGGATTATATGAAAAGTATGAAGCCAAGTGTCTGAATGAAAGTAAAATTACCAATTGATATTAATACATGCAAGATTATATTTATATACAAACAAAGCGAGTTAATAATAATAATAATAATAATGATAATGACAATGACAATGACAATGACAATGACAATGACAATGACAATGACAATGACAATGACAATGACAATGACAATGACAACGACAACGACAAATAATACTATTACTAATACCAGTAGTAGTCGTCGTTAACAATTATGTGTTTTAGCTTTTATTGTGGTAGATGTAATTATTTTTATTGACTGTATCCTGTTTACTAACATTTAATGGACAATCTTTTTTGCTTTTATTGTTCAATAGATGATGAGGTTTTTTATTTGTACTTTGAGAATGATTGTGAAACTTCCTTGGAGTGAATTGCCTGAGAATAGTAAGAACTCACTCTCAGAAGCTTTGTCTGGGTTATTGTGTGTAATGCTAGAGGATGAAGATCTGAATTTCTCTCTTCATGGCAAGCTATTGATCACTGTTGGAGTCGACATTCTAACGTTGGCCAGAGAAGAAAATTATCCAGGTAGCTTTATTTCTAAACAATAGTTGGTCCTAGTTCTAAGGAAATGTATTTATGTCCTGTGGCTAAGCTTGTATTTACCCTGGGCGATTTAACTATTAGCATTGATTATCATTTGTGTAGTAAGAATAATGCATTTATGTCCTGAGACTAAACTTGTATTTACCCTGAGTGATTTAACTATTAGCGTTGAGATGAATTGTGTGGTAAGAAGTTTTCCTTCCTCTTGCATCAATAACTGTTATCTGGTTCTCCCACCTTCTTCTTGGTTTCCCTTGCAGTATTTTGCCTACTTACGTCATCTCCATCATTCTCTTTGGTAATCTCTCCTTTTCTACCCTCAATCATTACATGATCATACCATCTCACCCTTTCTTCCTATACTATCTTATTTATTGCAAAAACTTTATTCTCGTGGATTCCAGCTTTCTGCTCTCTCTTACACCACCAAATGTCCATGTTTCTACAGCATATTATATGATTTGAAACTATGGATAAAAAGTATGTTGTAAATAGTATTTTCTTACACCTCAAAAGCACTTCTCTTTTACACAGCACGTTTCTTACGCACCTGTAGATCACCTCCCACCTGCTGCACTCTTCTTATTAGATGTTATTTACTTCCCTCCTTCACCTCACTCATGCTTCTAATATATTTTACTCTCTGTAGATTTCTTAACTCCAGTTCATCTAGCTTTATAACTTTTCTAGGTCTTATTCTCTTCTTTGTCATCACTTTCAGTTCATTCTTTGCCATGCTAAATTTCATCTTATACTTTTTCCACTTCTCCCCACATACTAGCAAGTCATCAACAAAAACTGTTGTTTTCATTCTTTCCTCCTCGAGTTTCCTTACCATTTCCATTATAATAAGTAATGGTGATTTGGCACTCCCCTGCTTCACTCTATTTTCAATCTTTGTTAGAGCAATTATTACAATCCTTGTTAGAGCTTGATGTAATAGTGACTGTTATTTCCAGATGATCTTACACATTGTGCAGGCAATCTTATAGTTCAGATCTTGGACCAGTTAGGAGATGACAGCTTGGAGACTGCCGTTATAGACATCTTACTAGAGAACCTGCCAGTTGTAAGTTGATGAATTCATACATAGATTTTTATCTCAAGATGTTTAGCATACTGGAAAACATAGATAAATCAGAAAAACTGGGCTGTTCGAATGAAATGCTATGACGCTTTGAAAAATACAATCAAAAGTCTAAAACACATTTAATTTAATCATAAATGTTACATATATTTGATATAAAACTGCATCACATCACGCTAATGTGTTTTTTGATCATTTCTATTAATCAGCAGACAAGTAAGAAAAATAAAGGGAGCATTTTTAGAATCTATTTTTTTATGGTGAAAATAGACAAAATATATATGTTACTGGCAAACAGCTGGCGATTACTTTATCTATACTCTATGCACATGAGAAAGTAAAATATAAATTGGTTGATGTATAGTTATGGTATATAATTATTGGTTTGTCTAGGGAGGAATAAAGGTGCTTTTCCAGTGTGTTAAAAAGGAGCTAATAGAGAATAGTCCAGCAGTAGTTGAGAGGTTGGCAGGTCAAGAAGGAGCCATGATAGTTGCTCAGGAGGCTAGTGTCACCTGGTACAAGCTCTGGTTACAGTTCAAAGATGTAGTAGAGCAAGCGCTGGCAGAGGATGACCTACATATTATCATTCAAATACTAAGGTAAGAGTAAATAAACATAGTTTTTAGAGAAGCTCGATTTTGTTAGAAGTCATGCAAATAAGTCTAATATCAAACTTCACTTTTGGGCATCATAGAGGGGGGAGATTAATACCTGTAACAGTATATTGTATAAAAACATTAGACTGCTATTCTTAAGGCGATTAGCCCTTTTAATTAGGCGTGGAAATGCAGAGCCGTGGGGAAAAAAGGTTATCTTCAAGAACTTTTGTTTTGCAATTTTTTTTCAGAAATGGTTTGTTCAAGAATAAAAGCATGTTGATTAAGTTATACTTTTTATATACACATTTTCTCTATAATTTTAACATCACTTGATCCAATATCGATAAAACTGACATTTTTCAATAGAAAACTGCCGGCTGCATAACAAAAAATAAAAAAATGTAACTAAAGATAAACATTGATACATTATCTTAGAAGGGGCGTTGACAATATCAACATAAAAAATTTCACTTGTTCTCGAGAGAACTTATATTTCCAAACTTATGATTTTCCCACAAAATCTGTCTGGTAGCTAACACCACCTACGGTTTCTGTGATCCATCTGTTCTTGTTGGCGTGGACTGATACTTTGGTCGGCCACCTGACAGACTGACACTAGAAGTTGAATGAACATGGCCACCATTCTTTCTAAAGAGTGACAGCTCTCTTGAGGCGCTGAGGGAGGGCTTTTTTTTACACCGATACCTGTAAGGTATTGTTTATTTTTCTGCAATATTGTGATTTGAGAATAATGGAAAGAAAAGGAAGTACATGTTTGACTGTTGGTGCAAAAAGAAAGAAATGTAAGGGAGGAAACACTTAAAAAAAATGGATGTTAGCTCAAAGCTCTGTAATTTGTTTCAGCACCTCGTCTTACTACCCTTTCTGTTTATACACCAAAGTCATGTAATATATAGTAATAACAATAACAACAACAACAACAACAACAACAACACTAACACCACCAACACCAATACCATATAATTTCTCTGCATTTTTTTAGCACCACGTTTCACTACCTGTTCGGGATATAAGCTTATGTACTAATTACACTAATGGGTTAGGGATTAGGAAGGCTTAATTTAGAGGAAATACACCCTCATTTGTGTGAAGGGAAAGTGGGAAACCATTTAGGGAAAACCACCTTCAGTGCACCCGACCAGGATTGAACCCCACCTTCAGTGCACCCGACCAGGATTGAACCCCAATCTCCCCGTATTCAGCAGCTGTACCAACACAAGATTAGCGGGCTAGACCATGTGAAAGACCTATGTTGCAGACAAATAAGTATTACAATATAATCATACTTAGAAAATTCAAAAAGTTATAGGCTTTCACAGCCAGTTTTTTGATTACAGATTTCTGGCTTGAGCAGCTTGGATCATTTGATTATTTAGGGAAAGCTATAATTATATATATATACAGGCTTCCACTTGTAATCAAGCATATAACAGAGCGTAGTATACAGACTTTCCACTCATAATCACACCTGTAACAATGTGTATGTAGTATACAAACATTCCACTCGTAATCAAACCTATAAAATTGTGTTTGTAGTATACATACATTCGACTCAAAAATCAAGCCTATAACAGTGCGTAGTATACAGCCTTTCCACTCATAATCAAGCCTGTAACAATACCTACTATACAGACTTTCCACTCATAATCAAACCTGTAACATTGCGTAGTATACAGACTTTCCACTCATAATCAAGCCTGTAACAGTGCCTAGTATACAGACTTTCCACTCATAATCAAGCCTGTACCAGTGCATAGTATACAGACTTTGCATTCATAATCAAAACTTACATGCCATGCACATGAGGAGTAAATATAGTGTGACTCACATGATCATCTTTTGTAGAGTGTGACGTCACACTCTACGTATTATCCGCGCGGTCGAACTGTGAACCCGCCGTGTTTGACGATAGAGGGCAGGTCACTTAGTGCTTTCCTCTACCGTCCACGTGGGTGGGACGCGAGTTCAACCCTGTTAAGTTGATTTACGATAGTTCAATCAAGGCAGTCAGTTAACTCAGTTCAGTCAGTTCTGCTCGGATCAGTGATCCGCTAGCATTCATCTTTGTACGACTGACCTTTAAACAACTGTGCTGAAAATTACCATGTACTATTATTGACTTTTGTGCAAGTCATACTTCAAGTGTTAATAAACTATTTAAAGCATTAACATTAAAATAAATACAATGAAACAAAATATATATATGTTTTCTTAATATGTATCAAGTTAAATTCACTGTTGAATAATACTTCAACCAAACTTTGGTTGAGCTAAGAAATGAATCCACAGTGGGAGTTAAGAACCAGGTTTACTGGACGTTTAGTGGAAGCTATATCAGACAAGTTCCAATGGACACCAAAGAGGGTTACAAGGATCCCAAAAGAGGTTTCATCTTTACCAATAACTAACTATTTACCCATAATGGTATCTATATGGTTTAAGGTGTTAAGTCTTGCAATATTTTGGATCAGCCATGAAAAGGAGGTCAAGGTTCAAATCTCATTTGGGTACACTAATGATGATTCTTCACACGTGATGTATAGTTGTTGTTTCCCAGTCCTTTCTTCACATTAATCTAGGTTTACTTTCTCTAAATTTTAGTAAAATTTTTTGGTGGTTGACATTGATAACAATTTACCATATTACCAGTGTTATTTTATAGATATTAATATTATCAATGAAAAGTTATAGTTACAGATCACAGGACCTGGGGTATACATATATACAAATAAAGCTAGTAATTTTTATATCTGTCAAATAAACTTCTTCCTATGGAAATTGGATTATACCTTTTTCATCTCTATTTTATTTCGTATCGCATTTTACTACCTATTCAGGTTATACATGTATTTACTAATTACTTTAATGGGCTATGAATGAGGATGGTTAAGTTTATAAGAAGTATATCCGCATTTGCAGAGAGAGTGTAAAACTATTTAGGAAATACCACCCTCAGTGCACACGACCGAAATCGAACCACAATCTCTTTGTCATTGTCAGTGCGGCCACTGAAGAGGTTCTCAAGTTGTTAATAACCATGATGTTAAACATAATAATGAATTAATAGCAGTATATTGCAATAAATATAAAACCAGAAAAAGTCAAAACATTTTCAAACACAATTTCACTTTATAATAGTTAAACTATTTTTAAAATTTTCTAACTTTTGGTATTTTAAAGTGTGTTACATGCCATAATCTTCTGGTGCGGTGTGACGGTGAAGTATCTTGAAGATCTGAAGTCAATCGAGCCAGACAAACCTTGGCATCACACAGGATTCTTTGCGAGCAACTCTCGGCTACTGATGACCTTTTTTGTGGACATGATGGACAGAATACCAGCTGACCTACCGGAACCTTACAAAACAACTGTTGTGAACACAGTCTTGAAAATGGTCGGGGGTATTCTCTATCTCCCAGAAATGCAGGATACATCGGGAAAAGAATTGAACACTGCTATTGTCCTGTTGTCCTTACCGTGGGTAACAGACAAAGTTGATTGGTTGGATCTTGAGCAAGATTTTGTTCAAAATTTTGAGATGAAGTCTCTTCTTAATAAGTTTGATTGTCTTTCAAGTAAGTTTGTCTATAAATTGTATTTTTTTATTGCTGTGATGGATTATTTGTTTTGTGACCTCTTTTCTTAGTTCAGCTGTTAGGGTCTAAGGAGCTCTGGTAATTGGGTATTCGTATTACCCAACCATAATATTCTAGGTGATAAAGAGTTGAGTATATAGTAGAGGTGTGCCAATGCAGATACCAATAAATACTAATCCAGTATTCTCCTCAGAAAATGTTGCCAGCCGGGGGCATTATTATGTAGCTAGGTTGGGAAAGTGTAGTACTTTGCAATATTTGATGATTTGTGCAAAAAACAATTGATTTTAGCTGGGCGGTCAGTAAAATCAGCCGGGTGGCGCACTCTTTCAAAAGGCCCTGGGGAAAACACTTCTAATCATGTGTCTATTAGGGATTTGATAATGACAAATATTGTGTCAATTAATAGACTTTTTAAAAAGTATTCTCTCTTAGTAACACTATATAACGTTTGAACACATATTTATGCTGTAGTGGACTTGATAAGATGTCAACTAATATTTATTCTTTACTGATTATACTTTTCATACATTTATGACTTATTTATATTCCAACAAGATGTCATATTGAACTTAATACATAACTTAAGTACTGCTTTGTCATTATAGGCTAAAACATATTTGCTAAACCCTTTTCCCTAAAATTAATTATCTTTTAAAAACAAGGCTATGAACATGAGATTTTGTTGAATATAATGCCAGCAAACATTTATTTACTGACTAAATTTGGATCTCTTATCTAATTTGATTTTGTAATAATACAATTCTTAATTAAGTTCATTATTTATCATCATAATCTTATGCGTATTTTTCTATTTTTTAAATTTATTACTAGTCAATAGCTATTAATAGATAATCATGATTAATCGGCAATCAAAATTATTTTTTATAAATAATCGAAGCATGAGCAATTTATTTCCATAGTTGGTATAGGTAATTGATTTTACTGACTTGAAACACCTCTACTAGAATACATTGTATTATATTTACTGACCTATATTATTAAGTTAACAATCTTTGTGCCAATATACTCGCGTGTATAACAAGTACATATATCACTCAAACTCTTTCAATGCTAGTGACAGGTTTAATAGTTTTAAACATGGCTTCTAACTTATGGTATTGACTAACAGCTATGATGCATTTTTATTCTTTAAGAACAGTGTTTTGTTTGATACTGCTATTAAAAAAACAAACGTGTTTCATGCCATTGTTTGCTAGGGACTGAATATTCAGTCAGTTGCATCACAAGGACTGTTAAATATCTTCTGATATTTAAGTTTACAGATAAATTATTTGTGTTCCAATACCACCATAACTGATACTCAATGGTATGTTAAATTTGATTATTAATATATATTTTTGGTGTTTACAAACTATGATTAAATCTTTGCCTGTTTGGTTTTAAGTAAAATAGTGTAGACAAGATCCATAATTTGGTAAATTATTTATAAAATTAGTTATATATTTTAATTTATCATATAAAAAATGTTGTGCTTCAACAAAGCTCGTTATGTTCTTTATTTAGGCTTGGAGCTTAATTTACAGTGCTTGTTATTTACTTAAACCACTTAACCTTCTTTAAATATTTGGCTTTGGAATATTTGTCTATAAAAGTAGCCAGTTCAAACACTTCTTTTATTTTTAATTTATGGTTTAGGAAAATACATTTTCTTTGAGATTTTTTTTTATCGGTTGGTACTATTAATATTTCAGGCAATCTTAGGCTGAATTTAAATAAATACAATGTGTTATTGTTAATTTGTATTGGAATCAACAAAATTGACCATTAAATTGACAATTAAATGGTAAAATGGTCGAATTCATGAACATATTTTGTTTATTTTTATTTTGTGAAAGTATTATTACTTCAAAAATGCTACAATGGTCTTTAAATGTATTTCGATAGTAATTTTAATGTGCTGAGTAAAAGTTAATTAAAACATATCTTGCGAAATTTTGGCGTGTCTATTTATCCATCAAGTTTTCTTTTTAATAAACTTGAACCTATACTGAAAGCATATTTTTTTGCCCTTAAATTAATAACTCATTCGTAGCACATTAAAAAATAAAACCACAAATTGAATAATTTATGCATCTTATACATCTATCGTTATAAACTTTCTTTTAACTAGTATGAATTTAAAATCATTTAGCTACTGTTGTTCATTTGTTCTGTATAGATCCTGAGCTGCAGATGTTTTGTGTGGACCAACTTGCTGTTGTTCCTCAAAACCAAGCTTTATCCTGGCGTTTGAGTGTCATGAAGCACTGTATGAGTACCAGCTGTGTGGAGGTCCAGGCCCGCGTACTCATGAGTGTCCCCCTCCTTATTTTTAGCAACAGTATGGCCAAATGTGCAGGTATCATTACTGATATCCTGCGTCCGGTGCTTGGATCATCAGACATACTACTGCAAGTCATGTTAGCCAAAACCTTTGGTTTGGCCATTTGCACATTGGCTTGCAAATGCCGTCTTGTAAGGTAGGCCAAAATACACATAAGTTCAAAAATGGTTTTGTATTTTAATATGTCCAAAGTCTCTCTTTTTCCAAACCAAGCCAAATTAAATATATGAAATATTCCCAAAGCTGGATCAATGTTTGGATATTTTTATTATTATATAATACTTTCATCTGATCTAATAAATCAAGATTTTATTTCAACCGTTAATTCAATAACCTTAAATTTTTGACATTTGAACCATAATTGTATGTTAATTCAATAACCACAGATTTTTTACATTTGAACCATAATTGTAATGTTCATTCAATTTAGCTTTTCTACCCTATTTCATAATGGAACCAAGAAAGGTAAACCTAATAAATTTCAGAGTATACAGAGGGTACATGATGACTAGATAACAGATTTTTATATCCTAAAAAAAGTTTTAGGTACCTTAAATAGGCTCTTTAGGTTGTTACCCCTTGCTTGTGGCTTCGGGGGTAACTGGTTGATGTCACGACGAAGTGTCCGAAGTGTCATCTCTGGGTAACGTTGTGTTCAGACACGTGTGGGTAGGGATAAGAGAAATGTCGGTTCGAGTGTCTCGACAACGTTAGTCGTGGTGGAACAAAAGGATGTCCCGGCAACATGAGTCGCGGTGGAACATGAGGAAGTCCTAGCAACGTGTGTTGTGGTGGAACATGAGAGAGTCCTGAGGTAGGGCGTTAGGGTGCTGGTCCCGGCAACATGAGTCGCGGTGGAACATGAGGAAGTCCTAGCAACGTGAGTCATGGTGGAACATGAGAGAGTCCTGAGGTAGGGCGTTAGGGTGCTGGTCCCGGCAACATGAGTTGCGGTGGGGAGGTAGGGAGATTGTCCTGGCAATGTGAGTCGCGGTGGGAGGTAGGGTGACTGTCTCGGCAACATGAGTCATGGTGGGAGGTAGGGTAACGATGGGGAGAGAGTAGGTTAAAACAATATTGCTTCTTTGTAACATAAGACAATTTAATAGCTCTTTCAAACATGTGGCACACCCAGGTTAGGTAGCCACTCTCTGACTGGCCTATGAGTGAGGAACCACCATATTAAATACCCTCGTCATGGACGGCTCAGAGAACATGATCTGTGGAGCGGTCCAGGCAGTAGAGAGGCTAGTTGGCGCGGTTTATGCAAGTGCGGAGCTTAAAATATACATTTAACTTATATTTGATACACTGATCCAAGTTTGGTTTAAAAAGACCTAATAATGTATATATAATTATTATATTATTAATTTTGGGCCATACACCCTTAATACCAATTAAGATAATGTTATATGTTGTCTAGAGCTTTACAAATGTTGGCCAATAGTTTCAGGTAAAAATGCTTATATTCTTAAGATACAACTGTCTTCTTCTTTATACTCTTTATCCTTTTGCAGGGAAATGGACGGCTCCTCCATGATCTACAAAGTGCACTGCTTGCAGTGTGATGATAAACTAGAAAATGCAACAACAACAGACATTGATTACCTGCCCACTTTGGAAAGTTTTCTCCTGGACTTCACAGCCATGATCCAGTCTCCCCACTGCGAAGTGCGGCTGAAAATGACTGCTGCCCTTCCTCGCGTGTGTCACCACCTGGAATCAACCAGCAGGCTTATCAACCCTGACCTCTGGCTGCCGCTCCTTAGAGATGAAAACTATGACATTAGGTAATGATCTTGTACCATAACAGTTTTAAACCTCAAGCTCAGTATCTTGACCTCATTATAGTTTGGAGGCTGAAGGTTTTTAATAGGAATAAGTTCCTAGAAGTTCTTGAATCCTCAAGAATATTCAAGATTTGGAGATTCAAGAGCATTTAAAATTTTAGATTTGAAAAACAAGTACAAATATTATTTTAGAGATAGGTTTAATCCACCATTAATGAACCCCAATCCAATTTAAAAAATATATATACATATATATATTTTTAATTAATCCAACGTGTGTAATACACACTATTCCATTTTGCATTTGGTTACAAAATGTTTTACTTGTGTAAGTACTGAAAAGTCAGTAATATTGTAATGGAACACACTTGCCCTGAGGTATCAAAATCTTGAATCAGAATCTTACAAAATATGGTAAAAATGGGAGATTTACTTTAGTACATTAATTCTTAATTAACTATTGAAACTAGAAATGGTAATTAAATGCTAAAAATTGTTTCATAGAAATGGATCAAATACACTCTCTTAGGCCTTTGAATGTGATCATCATCCTGAATTAAGTATAACTTTCCCACATTGGTCATTAAAAAATTTTTAGTTAACACAAGAGAAAAATTAATGGTCCAGGGTGTGGTGATTAGGTTTATCTTATAATTATGTTGAGCTAAACCATTAATAAGCATTATAAAAAAACTCCTTGGTGCTAGCCCGCAATCGAGCCATACTGACCGAGCTGCCTTCGTCTTTTGGTGAAGATAGTATCTTTATTATTATTATTATTATTATTATTATCTACCCGTTCAGTTTATACGCTTTTGATAATATCAACTTCTGTGAATAAAGGGTGTCATGTGGTCAGCAATATTTGAAGATTGAAACAAATCAACTTTTATTTTAAGTGGTATATCATAGATTAAAAAAGTTCATTTTGTCACAATATGTCTTTTAATAGCCTGTTCATGCACATCTCTTACCAATGTTATTTAATTGAGGGAAATAAACTTAATAGGCTGAGAGAACTTTGTTTTTGTTATTGGAATATTTATGTTAAATCACATTTACATCACGAAATTGACCATAATTCACATTAAAATGGTCGAGTAATCAATTTCACAAAAAAGATTCTGTTTCATTTTATTTGACGCATGCATTATGAATTTAAAAATGTAACAATGTGCATTAAATATGTTTTGATAGACATTTTAAAGTTCTAACTAAAAGTTCATAAAAAAAAAGTCTCACAAAATTTCGGTGCCTCAACCCATTTCTATTTTTTTAATCTATTATGTTTTCTAGTGACTTCATCCAAAATAATAATTATTGGATTTATCCAACAACTAAACAAAGACCATTAATTTACCACTCAAGTGGATGGCAATCCATACTTTAACAAAATAATTCATGTTAACAAATTCAGTGTTGAAGGCAAAAATAATCATAATGCTGTGTAAAATATATTATCCTTATCATTTTTTCTCAAATTCTGATTTAAAAAAAATAAAGTAAATTGATAAAACTAAAGAAAAGGGGAAAATAAACTAATAAGAGTAAATTTGATGAAGAAAGCCCACCGATAGGGTAAAAGGAAAAATGTGTGAAGAATCCAATGCACAAAGGTGACATCTTCTTCCTTTCTTCTTCTGTCTTTTCTAGTAGAAGTAGTCACACATTTTAACACAAATAAAATAATATTTCGGCATTGTTGCCTTTATAAAATACAAATAAAGAAGAGAGAGTACACTTGACACAAACACTGGATTACTCCATTTTGGTTCTAAAGGAAAACTGCTAGAAACACACTGTACCAACTGTTTTTGGGAGTAAAGATACATTTCTTGGCTATGGTTGGTATTTATATAGGCCTATATATAATATTAAATTGATAGAGGCAACAATGCTAAAATATTATTTTATTTATGTTAAAATGTGTGTGTGATTACTTCTATTATAGGAGACAGAAGAAAGGAAGATGATGTCACCTTTGTGCATTGGATTCTTCCCACATTTTTCCTCTCTCCCTATGTGGGCTTTCTTCATAAAATTTACTCTTATTAGTTTATTTTCTCTTTTTCTTTAATTTTATAAATTTCCTCTATTATAAAATTATTTAGCCATTGGGTCACCACAGATTCTGATTTGCAATTTATATAGAGAAAAAGTGTATTTTGACACATTTCTAGTCTTTAATTATCATCTTCCAGCAATGTCAAACCTGTTGCATATGTGCAGGATGAAGTTCTCAAAGGTGGTGAAATACCTAATGCTCAACCAACGAGAACCAGGACAGCAGGAGAGATTGCCCTTGGTCACTTCAGCTAATGAGGAGTCCTCTTCGTTCAGTCAGGCAGACAAACAGGTGTCCAAGAGCACCACTCCTTTCATCTACTGCAGCAAGGAGGTGATGAATTTCGCTAGGTCTAGCCTTGAAAATGTTGACGAAAATCTTCAGGAAACTCTGCTTTCTACTATTGTAGAGATTGGAAGGTATGGAAAGTACTTTTTACACTGTGTGACTATTATTTAAGCCTCAGGAAACAACTCTGATTATTGATAATAAAGGAGAATAGAAAACCTGTTTATTTTTGATTAGGGGTATATTATGGATAGGGATGGGATCTTTGAATCCTGGAATACCCAGAATCCTTAAGGACATTCGAGATTCCAGGAAATTTCAGATTCCAGACTCAAATAAATCCTCTAACTTTTTTTTATTTAGATTAAATTTGTTTTAGATCTCTAATATTGCTTATTGGTGATTCAGAACCATTTATAATTATAGGATGAACTTAACAACCAGACCCCAGATCATTAATTTAACACTTAACTGAATATATGAATGTTACAATAAATGGATTATAAGAAAGAAAAAAAAAATATAAATATTTTCATGTTATACCGGTATATATATAGATTTTTTTTTCATGTTATATTAATAATTTTTTCCAAGATTCAGATTTGGATTCTAAATTCTTGATTCAAAGGTAAATTGGAGATTCGGATTAGTAAAATAGTGGATTCAACCCAACTCTACTCATGGGGATTATTAATTCACTCTGAGTGGGGACAAGAATGGCAATCAAAAGGTAAAATGTCAACATCTATCAGAGAACAAGTTGAAGCATCACCCTCAATGCAACTGGTCAGATTGATCTGCCTGGTGAGTTGGGTACATCATACATTTGTAAAACTCATTCTCGCATGCATTGGAGATTATGCCCTATGAGTCAGAGATATTGTTAATGCAATCATTTCTACCTTTACAATTGAATGATATTTACTTGAGCACAGTATCAACTTAGTGACCTTAAATTAATATTAAATAGTAACGTGAATTCAAAGAAGACACAAGTAACATAATTGAATAGAGGGATAATTCTTATAATGACCGAAAGTTGTACACGATTGAACGGATGTAGAGAGATACGAGAATAACATATAATCATAGGTCCAATATAAATCTCAATTTTGATACTTTATTTTATCAAATCATTAGTTAGTAGGAATAATTCTTGTTCAAATCTAAGATTTTCAATTTTGAATCAAATCCAAATCTTTGCTTACCAGCTTGAATTGATTCCAAATCAAATATTTTACTATAGAGTATGAACATGTTTTTGATTCAATCCAAATTGGATATTAAATGAAAAAAATGTTTAAAATTAAATCTGAATCAATTGTATATATATTAAAACAAAATTAAGCCCAAAAAGCAATTTAAAAAATAAATTAGTTATATTATGAATTTCCCAAGTTTTCAAGGTTAAGTCAAATTATGTGAGTTAATCGATTGAAATTGATTAATAAAATTACAGCCGTTGATTTTCTTAAATATTATTATATCTCAATAAGGAAAACCTCATTTCGCTTTATGAGGCAATTGCATTATATTTGAAAGAAAGTATAGGAAAGGTGGATAGAAACATATAAAAGGGGGACAAACACAATATGGCTTTTACATTGAAAAGAAGAACACAGTTCACACTTTACATTGCTGCCATTGGACATTGAGGTAACAGTTGCCTCTTAAAGAAAATCTATTTTCACCCCCCAAAACCTTGACCTAGGTTTCATTCTATTGGAACTCATCAGGGAGAAGGACATTGGATGTGAATATATAATATATCTTTTCTGTGTTCTTCTTTTCATTGTAAAAGCCATATTGTGTTTGTCCTTTTAAATGTTTCTATCCACCTTTCCTATACCTTCTTCTAAATATAATACAATTATCTCATAAAGCGGGAAAAA
This sequence comes from Timema shepardi, assembly GCA_902151425.1. Classification (NCBI taxonomy): domain Eukaryota; kingdom Metazoa; phylum Arthropoda; class Insecta; order Phasmatodea; family Timematidae; genus Timema; species Timema shepardi. Next base: position 287,506 of record CABFVX010000143.1, on the reverse strand, counting down.
GTTTTCCTAACAGAGATACTTTAGTGAAATATGAAAATTAACACCATATTCTATCACTTTTAAAATATGTCAATTCTGCAAAGCTACTGATGTTTGTGCTTGTGTGTTTTAGTGCTCCCTTGAACACCCTTCTATTTGCAGTCTCGCTGATCGTTGTGTTCACCATGCACCCCCTCTCTTGTAAAAGCTCTATCACTAAGCTGTGTCTCAACAGACTCGCCTTAGCCAAAAACACAACCCCGGATCTTCTGTTTCATCTCGTGCAGGATGAGCTATCCAACGTAGGTTAACACCAGATTGTTAGTATTACTTCTTCTTTCACTAATTCTAGTGTAGGTGGTGTTGGGAGAGCTGGCGAAAAGGGGGGCTATGTTGCATTTAGGAACAAGTCTTGTAGAAAGTTTGAGTCAAAAGATAGGGCAATCCTGTTGGTTCATAAGTGAGTTCACAAGAGTGAGCCCTTCCTTAATGCTCTATAGTAGTGATTTCCAGCCAGGGTTCTCTGGACCACCAAGTTTCCTTGAGCCTGTGTCCGGGTTCCATGAGAATTTGCAAAATATCATGAAAAAAAGTACAACTTTACAGTTTTTTTTTGTAATTATCTAAACAAATTAAAATATAAAGGTTTCAATACGACCTATTAAAAAAATATATATATATATTTACTACCTTAATGCTTTAGTTTTCTATTTTGTAACTTACCCATGTTGAATCTAATATGTGTCAACCAGGTAGGGGCTCCTCGATACTTTAACTTCTTTTTTTAAGTGTTCCTAAAAATAAGAGTTGAGAATCACCGCTCTATATCGTTGTAGTTTTGTATCAGTTGAGGTGAGAGTATCGCCATCTACTCAGTAAGAGGATGTCTTTAGCTACTCATACAGGTAGAGGAAGTGAGTGTGTCATCATCTGCTCATACAGGCAGAGGAGGTGAGGGAGTGTTGTCATCTATGTATTTGTGTCAAGATGATGTCTGTCTATATGTCTGAGAGAACCTTTAGTAAGCATCACATGATTTACACTTTATTTGACAACAAGTTATTTGGTTTGCACTTTTAATGATCAGGGATTTTTTATTCCAATTTAGTTACTTTGCTGTTAAGGATGTAGCTGGTGGGTGGATTCCACATCTGCTGTAATAAGGGTTACCACAACGGTAGAGTCCTTTGGTAGTTGGTTTTTATTTTCAGATTATCTTGGGGTCAGGAAATTTAGTTAAGTAGGTGCTAGTACAGGACAGGATGGAGAAGAATAAGGTGTTATGGCCATGTAAGGAGAATGAAGGAGGAAAATATACCAAAGAAGATGTTGGATATTGAAGTAGGGGCAGAAGGCCAAGAGGAAAACCAAGTGATAGGTGGTTGAAGGGAGCGCAGGGAAGTGTGAGAGAAAGAGGAAAGGTAGTGGAGAGAAAAACAAATAATACTTTCTACTTAGCTTCAAACTCGCCTCGGTGGCATAGTTAGCTAACATGCTAGTTTCATGTTGAGCTAGACTGCTGAGGACGAGGAGATCGAGGCTTGAATCTCAGTCGGGTGAACTGAGAGTGGTTTTTCCTAAATGGTTTTCCACTCTCCCTCTACGCAAATGCGGGTTTACTTCCTTTAAACTCAAGCTTCCCAATTCCTAACCTATTAGGGTAATTAGTACTTAAACATATAACCAAAATGGGTAGTGAGATGTGGTGCTAAATAAAAATAAATAAATATGTTTGTTTAAAAAAAATTACAGCTTTGATAATTAAGAATCTTTGCCAATAAATATCTTTACGGATGAAATACTCAATTTATGGTCGGTCATTTATTGTCATTCTGAGCATTTATCTATGTTACGAAAAATATACATTTGGAAAAAATCTGAAATACTGGTAATTTATTGTAAGTTGTGGGAATAACTTTATTTATCAGTATAAAACTAAATATTACAAACACTTGTGCAATAAAATATTTTCCAAGTAATTTTAGCGCATATGCAAATAACCACATAATATTTTTTAAGCATAAAATAACTAACAAAAAATATTCAAACTTCAATTCGGTTATAAGAATATTTCACATATTAGATTTGAGTTTGCTTTGAAAAAGTGGACTCTGCATACCTTTAATATAAACATTAGGAATCCTTAAGGATTCATTTTAAGAAACATATTTTTTTTTCTTTTCAATGTGATTGTAATTTTAGTGTGAGGCCTTTTGTCAGAGGTGGCTTATTTTCAGATCAATATAATAGTTCACAAAATAAACTATTCTCAGTTAAACCTTTAATATAATTTTGATTCCTTATTCCTGAAATATCTTTGTAGCTAGTGTTGTTTAACACAAAAAATCCAAAACTAAAACTCCTTTCTTTAGTTTTCTTGAAATGTTGCTTCCTTGTCACAGGTCCTTTCAGACCTTCTCATGATACACCGGCGCAACGGCAGTCGCCTGACTTACGCTGTTAACAAACTGACTCAAGTATTTGGGATTTCATGTTCCTCCGAGTTTGTCACCAAGCTTTTTGTACAGCTACTTCCCTTCATCGTGGCGACAGTTCCCGAGAATTCAGCCGCTAAACTTCTCATCAGTGATATGGCTATTGCTATGAAGGTCACACCCAAGGAACTCTTGGATAAATACTTCCAGGTAAATTTATTTAGACTTTGATAGTTGTATGTTGAGTCCCTTGGTTATTAAAATAAACTAAATATTCAAAAGCTATGAATGAAATTCTTACATTTAGCATAAACCAGTTGTATTAACACTTTTTCTTTAAAAAACTTTGAATGCAATTATGCATCAAGAAAGGAGTCATTTTAATTATTCTTTTTTTAATTTTTCATGTTTATCAACAGTAAAAAGATCATGATGAAAAAATATTTTCTAAAAAATCTTTTGAGTCCAATTTTTTTGCACATTACTTTATATAACACCTCTTCTTACTTTTCATTTATATAATATATGTTAATAAACTGCATTAAGGTTTTTTTATTGCTAAAATTTTATATACTTTTATTTTACCAATAAAAACTGAAAATAAAAGGACAAAATAATCAAGCAGCTGATATTTGAATGTGCATGTCTATTTTGTTTAGTTTTAATCTAATTTAATTCATATTAAAGGCTATGAAGATGTAATAATTTTCTGTTTTTTGGAAATAGTAGACATGTTTATTATTAATTGGAAAATGTATTTATTTGTTATTTCCATCAGAACATTTACCCATATATATACATGCAAGGTGATCCGAAGTTGCTAAACGGCTGTGTCAAGTATCTGGAGGAGGAAACTGGATTCACAGCCTCCAAACTCAAGTGGAGGGCTTTAAAGGTGAGCAGGAACCTGGAAAATATGGAAAGGACCTAACACTCTGGAGATGTAGAGGTGATTTTAGGTTGAAAGGCTGGAAAAGATTAATTACTACCCTCCATTGATTTATAAAGCATCACTGCATTCAACTGGTATTTTGTTAGAATAGTATTCATTCAAAAAATATTAGGGTTCTATACCTTTCCCACTGTATCTTACTACCTGTCCAGGCAACAAATATTAATGACTCTCATGGGGTAAGAATGGGGAAGGTAGAATTTTAGAGAAAATCTATCGGCATTTTCATGGAGGGAGAGTGGGAAACCACTTAGGAAGCACTATGGGCTGATCAACTATTTTGCTGATCATGCCGATGCCAATTATGTGTTACCTGTCATGCCGATCCTTAAGTTTCTTTTCTATGTTATAATGACATACATTTGTTTTTGATTAAAACAATTTTTTGATTATTTTTTGCTCATTACATTTATCAGAAATTTTAATAAACACTTAACATAATCAGAATAAAACATATTCATTCTTTGAAAGGGAGATCATCAATTAAAATAGTGTTGAGACCCCTTGCTACGAATCTAAAAATATTAACTGTGCCCATAAATTATTTATGTTATTGATATTAAAATCTTATAATAATAGCAATAATTATTTAGTACTATGGTAATTTATAGTGAAATCTCTTTATATTGGACACCTTCTACGATCAAACAAATATCCGTTGAATTAAATATGAACAGTACTATTTGTGCGCGCAAGAGCACAGACATTTTCTGGAACATCCCTGTATGGCTTGGTAGGGGTGGGAGGTAAGATCTTCAAGATTCTTAGTTAATTCTAGGTAGGCTATATTAGAAACTTTCCCTGAAGGGAAAGATGGAACTGCTCACACTTTACGCAAGACAATGGCATTCCTGACATTTATAAAGTAAAATACTGTACATGAACTTGTGTTTTCAATTTTTTTCTACTGTTTAGAGATTGTTATGTATAGACATGCTTCTTTAGAAGTGTTTGTGTCCGTTATTGGGAAGGTTCCTCACCATAAGACCCCATTTTATTATTATTGTAGTCGTTGTCATCATGATGTAACAATTTTGCATTTTTGCATAAATGTGATATAAAACTACCTACACAAATGGAAGACACAATAGCCAACACTTCATTGTTCATACCTAAAACTACCTGTACAGAAATTAATAAAATTATCTCTTCATTGAAACCAAACAAATCGTCAGGCTATTATAACATTACAATAGAAATACTAAAGATAGGACCAAATTTAATTCTGACACTAGTAGACATAGTAAATACTTCAATAAAAACTGGCACATTTCCCAATCAAATGAAATGCGCACTTATTAAACCCATTTACGAAAGTGGGAGCCATTTAGACTACAGTAATTACAGACCATAGCAATACTACCAACTTTTGAGAAGATATTAGAAAGATACATGGCTAACAAATTGACATACTAGTTAAATAAATTCAATATAATAAACCCAAGGCGATATGGATTTCAAAAACACAAAAGCACTAAAAACCTTCTAGAACATTTTTCTATAAGATTAACAAAACCCTTAACAACAACAAGTATGTTTTGGCCTTATTTATTGACTTCAGAAAAGTGTTTGACATGCTTTACATGGATATATTATTGAGGATTGGATTTGGTGAACCATACTTAAAAATAGTTTAGGGACTATCTCACCAACAAACTTTCTCTGTACAAACTAGCACTCAAAGAAGTGAAACCAAAGTGACATGCGGGAGTACCACAAGGCTCGATACAAGGACCTATTCTATATTTAATTTACTTTAATACTATCACAAGACTAGTAAAGCATGGACACATCTACCTATACACAGATGACACCGCAATACCGACTATTCACGAAAACCTCCAAATAGCAGAATACAACATGTAACAAGACTACGAGATACAAATATGGACCCATGATCATCGTCTAATAATAAATGCAAAGAAAACTAAAATTATACATATCTGTTCTCTTAAAATGCACCATACAAGAGTCAATATTACACATCACAGATATAATTGTTTGCACAACTGGACACACATGTTGTGACTGTATCGAAAAACTGGGTGTAACAGACAGTCTTACTTACCTTGGACTAATAATTGACAAACATCATAAATGGGAAAAGCACATACAGAAACTTGAGGACAAACTAAAAGGATTGACATATGTCTTTTACCATCTTAGAATGTACTTGGATATCAAAACGATAGTAATAATATATAAATCATTAGTTCACTCATTGAAATCACATGGCATATCTATCTGGGGAGGAACGACAGAATGTTACACAATCAAAATTTCACTTTTACAAGAAAAAATCCTGAAAATTATATTTGGTACCAAAATTTATAACAAACAAACTTACATTCAACATAAAATTCTATGTTTTAACCAATTATATGAGTACAGCCTCTTTAAAGGATATTACCATTCCGATAAATACAAGCAAATAAAAACCAATTCCCATAACACCAGTTCAATTTCTAACAAAGAAGTTTATACAATTGGCAAATACTCTACCAGCAACACTCCGAGAAATCCCTCAAATAAGTATAGTGAAAAGTAAAACTAAAGACTGGGTACTTCAAGGCATGCTTCAAACCACTATGTAAATATTATTGAGAGGAAATGTTATGCTATAATATGTGTAAAACTTTTTTTTTTTTAAATAATTAATTTTTATTATTTTTATCTTTTTAAATATAATAACTGCAAGACCTGAAGATGAACCTTTAGGTACTTAGGGATTGTATAAAAAATCAAGTATTTTTTTTAGGAAATTGATAAGACTAAAGAAAAAGGAAAAATAAACTACTAATAGTAAATTTAATGAAGAAAGCCCCCTAAGGAAAGAGGAAATAATGTGGGAAGAATCCAATGCACAAAGATGACATCTTTTTCCTTTCTTATGTCTTTTATAGTAAAAGTAGTCACAAACACATTTTAATACAAATTAAATAATATTTTGGCATTGTTGCCTTTATCAAACACAAAGAAGAAAGACTAGTGTACAAATAACACTTTGAATATAAAGAAAGACTAGTGTACAAATAACACTTTGAATTTAAAGAAAGACTGTTAGAAAGAAACACATTGTGCCAACTGTTTTTGGGAGTAAAGATACGTTTCTTGGCTGTGGCTAGTATTTATATAGACCTATTAAAAAAAAGATAAAAAAGGTGAAAATATATAATAAATATTATAATATTAATAATGAAAATATATTTCAAAATAATGATAATAATAATGCTAATGCTAATGATGATGATGACACCGCCAATAATAATAATAATGATATTAATAACAATAATATTAATATTAAATAATAATAATTATTATTAATAAATAATGAATAATAATTATAAATAAAAATAATAAATAATTATTATTTGAAAAATGTTAATCTTATAGAAAGAAGAAAAGAAACTATCTTCTGTTGAGGCCTGGTGGTAATCTTGATTTGGTAATCCATTGGTGGGCCAGTTCCCACTGTCTAAGTTGAGAACTGTTGCACTGTTTGGGAAATGCTCTTAATACTTTGGTGGTGTAGCAGGTTTGAAAGTCCTGGTTGTGGGTACCAGAATCAATGAGTACAGGCTTGTCCGGATCTTTGTGGTTTGTGTCAAAACGATGATTGTTCATTCACTGTCTGAGAGAACCTGTAGTAAGGCCTATATGTTCTGTATCACATTACTTGCACTGTGGTTGATATATCAAGTCATTTGTTTTGCAATTGTAATAATTAAGGATTTTGTATTCCAATTTGGTTACTTTGCTGTTGAAGGATGTAGTTGGTAGGTGGATTCCACGTGTACTGCAACGGGTGTTACCGCAGGAATATGAACCTCTGGTAGTCGGTTTTTCTTCTCGGGCTCTCTTGGGGGCAGAAAGCTTAGGACGAAGTAGAATATTGTGGAGATTGGGTGGCTGTTTGAAAGTGACTCTTGGGCATTTTTTTTTTTTTACTTTTTAA
>CABFVX010000143.1:253991-280116 GCA_902151425.1 Timema shepardi | reverse complement strand
TTTTTAATATGAGAGTTTATTTCATTAAAAAATAAATAATGTTAACACTTTTTTTTTACATAATTAAGTTTTAAAATTGTGTATATATTGTGTATGTGTATTGTGTATTGTGTACGACAAGCTGGAAAAAGGAAATCCTAACCATCAACATAGCTAAGTGGTCAAATATTTACTAGGGCTCTGTGAGCTCAAATTTTTTTACTAGAGTCGATCTATATATATATATATATATCTCTTGGCTTGATACTCAGTGGCTTCATGAGAAACTCCCTTGAGATCGACTCTAGTAAAAAAATTTGAGCTCACAGAGCCCTAGTAAATATTTGACCACTTAGCTATGTTGATGGTTAGGATTTCCTATTTCCAGCTTGTCAGATGCATTTAAAGTGTTCTTAATGTAATCTGAAGAAAGTCTACACTATACCATTGCTTTATGGCTTTGTTTCATTCCAGGCCCTGTGCAGTGAATTGTTACTCAGCTATAAGTACAAATCTGTTGAAGTTCTTCACGCATTGAAGGAACTTGTCACTGTGGACAACCCTGAGTTTAAAGACTCGACTGATGTTGTCACTACTGATAACCTAGTAAGTCCCAATTACACTGTCACTAACCTAGTGAGTCTTGATGAAACTAGAGATAACCTAGTGAGTCTTGATGACACTACAGATAACCTAGTGAGTCTTGATGACTAATGACACTAGAGATAACCTAGTGGAGTCTTAATAACACTGAGGAAAACTTAGTAAGTTCTGACGACACCACAAATAACCTAGTAGGTCCTGATGACCTTTAACCTAGTGAGTCCTAATGTCCCTTCAGATAACCTTGTAAGTCCTAATGACACCAGAGAAAACCTAACCTAGTAAGACCTAATGACACTAAAGATAACTTAATAAGTCCTGATGGCACTACTGATAATCTAGTTAAGATCTAATGCAGATAACCTATTAGGTCCTTTCATTTTTCAATTCATAGCGAATTCGAATTGAATATATGAAATATTATCAAAGCCGAATCGAAGTTATAATATTTTTTTGTTAGTTTTTATACCCTATAAAAATATATTATATTTTTATTAAACTTTATGTATTGAAATTACCTAGAAAATGTCTTATTATACTTATTGTTACTAATATTTAATTTTAATATAATAAATTAAATTATATTACAACTTACATCTCAATTACTTAGAATTTTTTCCAAATAAATATTGTTTTATATTATATATAAATGGCATTAATTGACTAAGTCGAGTATTTTAGCTGTCATATATTTTACTGACAAAGCTTCGAAGCTGGAATTATTTTCGAAGCAAACCTGAAGCTGACATTTGTTGTGAAGTTTCAAAGCTGAGTCGAGCTTTGCATACCCCTAGAGGTACAGAACCAATTAAAAATATAGGATAAACTAACAGTCCAACACCTTAGCAGAGTCATTAGCGTGTCTGCCTTACTGAGCTAAGGGTCCCGGGTCCGATTACCGACATGTTCGAAAATTTATCAGTGATGAAAATATTGGTTTACCCTTTCACATTGAGAAATTGACGGGCGAGGACTGGATGTTGTGCCCGTCCTAGTCTCAAGATAGATTATAAGGCATATGAAGCTACGATAGCCCAAGGTAGCCAATAGTAGAATAATATATGGATTGAATAAAAAACGGACCCAGGCCACAGGCTGGAAATAGTAAGGGATTTAAAAGTAAAAAAAGGATGAACTTAACAACCAGACCCCAGACCAGTAACTCTTAACTGAATGTATGACTGTTATAGGGAATGGCTTGTAAGAAAGAATGTTAACAATTAGAGAGTAGTTCTATTATTCTATTATATTTCTATTTCTTCTTATGTTCATAACTTTTTCCAATATTCCGATTTTAATTCAAGATTCAAAGGTAAATTGGAGATTTGTATTTGAGTTTTGGATTTGTAAAAAAGTGGATTTTATCCAATTTCAGCTTATATACATATATAAAATGTTTAAAAATGTTTAAAATTCAAAATAGAGTAATCCATTGTTTGTGTTATTTGTACTCTCTTCTTCTTTATGTTTGATAAAGGCAACAATGCCGAAATATTATTCTATTTGTGTTAAAATGAGTGTGTGACTACTTCTACATTTTTCCTCTTTCCCTAGGTGGGCTTTATTCATCAAATTTATTCTTGGTAGTTGATTTTTCCTTTTTCTTTAGTTTTATCAATTTCCTTTATTATAAGCTTATATATATATATACACACACACACACTCTTAGCTATATTAACATTACCTTGTTGCCAAGGAGAGGATTAAAGCTTGTATTGTGTCACAGGCCGAATTGCTCCAGCCTCAGTTCCTGGGCATCCTGGTATACTTTGACGATAAGCTGCGCTCTGGAAACGTGTCTGATGCTATAAAGAGGAAGGCCCTATTATCCCTGCCTGAGGTCATCAAGCTAATGGGGCCCAAATATGTGACCCCGGTGAGGTTTAAAGTGTTGGCTACACTACGCACTGCTCTCCGCTACAGTCACAACAACTTTCCTGAGCTTAGCTGTGCTGCGTGGGACAGCTTTGTGCACAGGTTTGCATCATGTTTGGCACATTCACATCATAGGGGAGTTGCTTAGCGGCCAATTTTACCCAAATAATACACACCAATAAGGACCAATAAGGATGTGTGAAGCTTTGAAAATTTCAACTGTGCTTCAAATATTCTTCAACTTCAGCTTTGATTCTAAAGTAAAATTTCGGATTCGACAACTACGAAGCCTCACTAATAAAAATATTAAAATTAAAATCACACATTTAAGTTTAATTTTAGTCACTTTGGGCTGTTATGTACAACAAAAAGTTATTATTATTATTTTAATTTATTCTATTAATTATTTTTATTATTTATTATTTTTATTATTTTTATTATTATTGCATGCAATTTAATATTTTGTAAAAGATATTTAGTACATAAATTTAAATAACTATGTAAGATATAGTTGGGGCTAGGTCGATTAGCCCTTTTGCCGATCACCGATGCTGATCATTTGGTTTATTTTCTTTACAATATTACAAAGGTAGCATACAAAAGAACACACTTGAATTTTTTAATAATGAGTATACACAATTTTTTGTTCATTTAATTTTGAGTAAACTTATTAATAAACATTATGAAAATATCATGATAAAATACTTAAAATGTTGTGATACATTTTGCTTTAGACCCGCCTCAGTGGCGTAGTTGGCTAACACGCTTGTCGTGTTGAGCTCGACTCCTGAGGACGGGGAGATCGAGTTTCGAATCTCGGCCGGGTGAACTGGGGGTGGTTTTTCCTAAATGGTTTTTCCACTCTCCCTCCACGCAAATGCGGGTTCACTTCCTCTAATTCAACCTTCCCAATTTCTAATCCATTAGAGTAATTAGTACTTCAAAGCATATAACCCAAACGAGTAGTAAGATGCGGTGCTAAATATTATTATTATTTTGCTTTATATGGAAGAAGGTACAGGAAAGAGGGATACCACTAAAGCGAACCGATACATTTTGGCTTTTACAATGGAAAGAAGAAAACAGTTCACACTTAACATTGTTGCCAATGGATAAAGAGGCAATGGCTGCCTCCTGTGGAAAATCGACTGCTACCTCACAATGATCTACAAATAGGCCTACATTACACAATATAGACCTAAACTTTAAATTAAGATTCATTTCAATCATGCTTTCAATTTTAATCAACCGCAACCACCCCTCACAAAATACTGGTACAAATCCAGCAAAACTAAACATTATAGACTCATATTATTGTTTAAAAATCAAATCAATCAAAATTTGAGTGTATTATAGCTATATTTAAAAGTGTTAATAGAATGAGTTAAGTTTCTAAAAAGATACATGTGAAATAAACAAACAGATTAGGCCTTACCTTTTGATCAATTTGAATCATCATTGAAGGATAATTTTTTTAATAAGAAAGCAAAAATAAAAATACAAACAGATTTAAAAAAAAGAGACTAAAACAACATCCTTAACAATTAAACATGCTTTGGAAATAGCAAACTTAATAGTGCCTAAGTATGTATTATTATTATTTTCTTTCATTGCTATTATATACCTTTGCATAGAAAACAAGAAGTATATTAAAGTCTTACAATGTATCAATTTCTGAGAATTCATTCTATTTTAAACACGAACATATTTTCGACTCTTGCAATATGTTCATTCCCATTATATCAGGCAGGACTACGTTTGAATATTTTTACAATTACTTTAATAACATATTTTTTTAAATAATTAACTCTTAGGTAATATAAATTTAAAAACAAATTATGAATTAGAAAGTCGTTGATTCTTAAAACTTGATAGCACTTATAAATAAGTGATCAGATTACCTGAATCGATTCTAAACAAACAATCGTTAAACAATACGTAGGCCGGTAGGCATAAATAAACAGTTTTATCGGTGTCTAACTGTTTAACAGTATTTATTTTTCATGAAACCCAACAAAATATCTAACTTAAGGATCGTATGAAATAAATTGGGGTTACTTGCATAGTTGTAGATAACTAAAACCAGTTGGGTAGTAAGAATTATTAGTCGTGTTTATTTAATCATCACTCTGGCGAGTAAACATATACGTCATGGCGGCTGACTTTGTATCTTGTGTAATGTGTTCTTATTTCTGTTTAAAAAAGGCTCTAATTTGTTTTACTTATTTCGAGTTTATTTGTAATTATAGTGTTGATTTTCAGTTTTTGAAGAGTTTAAATGTTTTCATTAAAATATTTACAAGCTTGTTCGTGAGGTGAAAGTTTTGGATGTGAGCATGTGCCAAAATGGTCAAGTCCAAGTTTCCCATAGAGGTGGGAGGGCAGGGTATTAGGCACATTAGATTTTCTACATCTAACAATTATAATTTAAAAAAAAAGAAATTTTATTCATGCTTATCTCTTTTTCTGACAAAATAATGATTACAGATTAAGTTGTGCTTTTCAAGTAGGCCTAATTTTTAAATTCAAAATAATTTTGCTTTGTTTATGAGGTGAAAGATTTGACCATCAAATCTAGTAAAACACCGAATCCTCGAATCTCTAATACTAGTCAGGATTCGGTGGATTCGAGAATTCGAAGATTCGAGTGGCCCATCTCTACAAAAAACAAAATAAGATAAAAATGAAATTGGTTCAGATTTATAGGATACTTAATGAGGAACATGTTTCTATCAAACTTTCCTGTACCTTATTCCATGTGTAAAAAAACCTACCTTAAAAAGCAAAAAAGAGGTTTTCCTTAAATATAATTGATTGTTTAGTTATTTAAGTCAAATTGAAATTACATTATTACGGTATATCTTTATTTGCTTTTCTGATTTTCTTAAAGCAGGTTTAAAAAAACGGCTCTATGGTAACATTAACGATCTATCAACTAAAAAAATGTTAATGATGTATATTTTTAGAGCCTTCTATACAGTATTCTTTGCTACCATTTTTATTTGTCCATTTTTTTTCTATAAATACAACTGTAAGCCTGTGTGAACCTTTAATAATTGGAATTCAAATAAATCATTGATTTGAATTTGGTGGGCTTAAATATAAACTTGAATCTATAATCTGTAGTTACTTTCATTACAATCAAACAAGAAACTAGTTGCGTAGTGAAGTGAATAGATAAATTAACTTGAGTTCCAAGTCTTAAAGGAATCACATGGGTGATAGTTGTTTGGGACAGGGAATTATTTTATTTTTTAAAAGTAGCTAGGCGCACCTTTTTGTAAATATTAAATAACTTTTGCTTAACCTGCCTTGGTCATGTGGTTATCTAATGCACTTGTTTCGTGTTGTGCTAGACTGCGGAGGACGGGGAGATTGAGGTTCGAAATTCGGTTGGGTGAACTGGGGGTGGTTTTCCTTAAATGTTTTTCCACTCCATGTAAATGCAGGTTCACTTCCTCTAAATTCAACCTTCCCAATTCCCAACCCATTAGTGTAATTAGTACTTAAGCGTATAAGCCGAATGGGTAGTAAGACACAGTGCTAAATAAAAAAAATAAAAATACTTTTGCTTTAATTGATAAAATATGATCATTATTTGATGTTAAACATTTTGAGATATGCTAATAATATTTTTTTTAATTACCCTAAAATTGATCTAAAATGGTTATCAACATGTTTTGAAATATTTTATTATTGGATTGGATTGGATTGGATTGGATTGGATTGGATTCGGAAACAAACAATTTGAAACACTCGCAGTCATCCTAGACAAAATAATTCAATACAGATCTGAACTTATTTTTAAAATAAAATATTCAATCCAATTTATTTTAAGCATAGGATTCGACTAAGATTTGATTTGATAAAATAAATTCACCATGGGATTCAATTCTAATTTTTTTATAGTCTTGAGATTTGATTAAGACTTGATTCAATTTCTTTTAAACATGAGATTTGATTTGGATTCAATTTGAGTCAATTAGCTAAAATTCGGATTTGTTTCGAAATTGAAAATTAAAGCTTTGCACAGGCATGGTAACAATAATATTGAAACTAGACTGGCCAGATTAGGAACTTTGTTAGCATGCATAACTGATCAGGAAGGCAGAGGTTTGTACTTTGTTAACTACACTAAGTGGGTTTTCCCTCTAGCTTTCCATTCTCAATGAATACATTGTTTTAATTACTCTACTCACATTATATTTGATTAATAAACAAATTATTGTTGCTGCGAAAGGTTTGAGTGCTAAGACAAACACATATTTAACTGTAGTAACTGAACAAAGCTTTCTTATGGAAATGGCTGTCACATTTTATGTATCTTTATTGATTTCAGTGTGGAAATATCTACCTTAGGTCCTTTGTTGGGAACTATATTTATCTCTCTCTTACCATATTTGGACAACTTCTCCGCAGAAGTGAGCACCATCTTCAACTTCTTGGTCCAACAAGAAGAACTGTCACCATACCTCAAAGATTTGTTCTTTGTTCCTGACCATCCAGCCATCAGGAACGTCTATGTCACCATCCAGCAAGCCATGGACAGCAACAGGTCACTTTTTAATTTTAGGATATCTCTTTGTCAAGGAGTAGCAAATAAGCGCAGATTCACATACTCTCTTTATAAATGAACCATACATGTTTATTGCCTTATGACTAGGGCTTGGATGTTTATGACATGTCATATTTTTAGTTTCATCTTTATTTTTATGTTAAATGTCATATAATAAAAATGTGCTACTTTGACTCCAAATATTAGGAATGTGCAAGATTCGAAAATTTGAGATGGAGACGAGGATAAAAATATCTCACTCCCATTTCAAAACTTGATATGATTCTCAAATATTCAAGAACTTTGAAAAAAAAAATGAAAAATAAATAACAGGCTTAATAGATTTAAAAACAAAACTGAGAACTTAAGATTTTAATGAATATTTGGCAATACCGCAAATACACAAAAATAGGCAGCTTTTATCCCCTAAAACAAGCTTTTATAAAAGCAAGTTTCATAAAATGACACTCTTGAATAATATAACAAATGTCAAATCTTTTTGAGGACCTTATGTAGACATGTCTATACATATTTAAAAATTTATAATCTCCACAACGCATGGTGCTTTTTAACACTTACCTTCGAAATGGATATTTAAAAATAAATGGCCCCTGACACTCTTTATAAAATATAACTTATGGTTTAAATTAGGAGGGATAGCCAACACACTTACCTTGGTGATACTGGAGTAGAAATTGTTTAGATGGAACAATAAAAAACACACAACACATTTTTAAGGACAAGCTTTCACTGTCACAGACATCTTTATCAGGTCAATAGAGTAGACTGATGCTCATGGTTGAACTGAAAGGTTGATTGTCCACAGCTGACTGTTTTTCAGTTATATCACTGTATAAATGACAGCACTATGAATAAATAAATAGATAGAAAAACTAAAAATTGTGTTATATAAGAGCATCAGTCTCTTGACCTGATGAAATTGCCCGTGACAGTGAAAACTTGTCCTTAAAATTGTGTTTGTGTGTTTCTTAGTGTTCTATCTAAACAATTTCTACTCCAGTAAGAAACACCAAGCTAAGTGTGCTGGCTATCCCTCCTAATTTAAACCATGATTTAGCCTAGTGCTCTGTTCCAATTAACCTAAATATTCATATTATATTCCTCCTCTCTTTCCTGCCTTATTTGGCTTTCTCGCTCTATTCCTCTCTTTTTGTTATTTTTAACACTAATCTAACCTTCCTGTCTGCTATTCTTTCTCTTGTGTTTACAATGTCTAATCTATTTTTACTTGGTCAAATCACAGCCATCAAACAACATGCATAACAAGTATAAAATAGCACACCACCATACACATTTGCTTTGTCATCCTTATGGCCTATCCAGACAAATTAGTGGATATAAGCAACACACTAGCAACAGCCGATTCATTGTTGAAGAAATTAGCACAGAATAAATTATTAAAGCTCTCCAAACTGTGTGTGACTAGATTTAAAGAACAAGGGTTTATCCAACAGCAAGACAAAACAATAGCTTCTAAGCCTATTCAACAGATCAAAGCCCCTTTAATGGGGGAAAAGCCCAGCCAAGCCTCCATATTGAAAATTCCCACCCCCATAGCTACTCTGCTGACTTTACCCCGCTAAACAACCAACAAAAAAGAAGATGCTGACCAGTGCAGCTCTTAACTTATTTCGATACAAGCTATCTGAATATGAAGATAACAGCCTGTCAAAAGGCCTCACATTCTCTCCTTCTCATAATTTTGGCCACTTTGTTCTTGTGGCAGATGTTTTTACATTTGACAGAAACCTCCATATCAAATATTACTTTTCTCAGCACCCCTACAGTGCAGATGATTCCAAATCAATAAACCCTGCCACCAAAAAGTTTGAACCACCGTCTAGCTGGGACCCACCACCGCCACCACCACCACCGCCACCACCACCACCACCACCACCACCACCACCACTACTACTACTACTACTACTACTACTACTACTACTACTACTACTACTACTACTACTACTATCAGAGTAATATGTGTGAATGTTTTAAAGATTACCTAACAANCACCCCCACCACCACCACCACCACCACCACCACCACAAGACCATCCTGTAGAATAATACATAATCCTTGCTATACAGAATGTCTCAACCCCGGACTTTCAAAACCAACTTGCGAGAAATAGCAATCTGACCAACCAAGAACATCAAGCCCTATGATCACTCCATAGCAACAAAGACATAATTATCTTACCTGCAGACAAAGGTTCAACGACTGCCATCATGGACTGCCAGGACTATATACCAAAATTACACCCAGTTAAATCAGGGCCCTATTTATAACTTTAACAAACAACTACAACAGATTATCTGACAAGAATCACAACATAAAGATCTCATTGAGAAGACTGTACAAAATTTAACCCCCCAAAAACCTGCCACACCACAGTTTTACCTATTTCCGAAGATCCACAAGTGAACATTCCCTCCTCCAGGCCGACCAATTGTATCAGGATGTGGCTCACCCACAGAACACATATCAGCACTTGTGGACTCACACCTACAGCCTCTGGTCAAGAATCTACGCTGCTGATCAATCACACGCTGCTGATCGAACCAAAGAGCTCATCACGCCATTTGGCTGAGAACAAATGAATCATCCCCTCTACAGCCCAGACTTAGCGCCAAGTGACTCTGTCACAAGTGTTTCAGCATTTGAAAAGGTTCTTTGCTGGTCAGCGTTATGATGACGATGACATCAAAAGACCTGTGCAACATTGACTGTCTTCACAGGCAGCTTCAGCTTATAAAGAGGGTATTCACAGGGTGTCTACCATCAGGGAAAACTGGAACCAGCCGGGAATTTAAAGGGATCGGCTGAAAAACGGGAATAAGTCGGGAATTTGGTAATTTACAACAAAAAATCTGGAAAAATGTTTTAATCAAAATATGAAATAAAACAATCATTAAAAAATATGAAATAAAACAATCATTAAAAATATGAAATAAAACAATCATTAAATCAATAAATTACAATATCATTCAAACTGTCTTTTTTTTGTAGCTGTGTAACATATTTTATAATTTTCAAATTCCTAGTAGACTATTGTTAGTACAAATAAAAAGACATGTTCATTTACATATTAAAACTTACTATTATTAGTAAAAAAATGATTAACGAAAAAATGGGGTGGGGAGTGGGGGTGTAGAAGGGTGTGATGATATACTGTTGAGTTGGGAATTTTAAGAAATGATCAGGGTAAATCAGGGAAAAAGTCAGGAATTTCATTGCTCAAGTTGGAGTCTACACTATGATTCAGAAATTGATCATACGCGACAAATGCCTAATATTGGTGGAAAATATGTGGAAAAATAGTTTAAGGTATGGCCTTTGTTGCAGCAATATAATTGTTTCAAAATAAATTGTTTCTATTTTGTAATAGCCAAATGGTACTTACTTTCCAAACATGCCTCGTATTTAAAAGGTTCAAGTTGTAGGTTACAGAGATTCAATTTTATAGTCCTCAGGACCTAAGTTAAACATGATTGAATTAGGGGAGCATTACGGAATATTAGATCTAGTGTGCAGATAACTCACATTGTAACTGTCTATGTATTTGGTCACTATTTTTTCAGACCGTTCTTAGACATATTGAAAGAAGCTCTTCATAATGTGACTCATGAAAATGTAGACATCCGAGTAGAAGCATTGCGTCACTTGAAAGAACTATTGCAGATTAATTATCGGCCACTTCAAGACTGTGTGGTGGGTGCAGAAGGCCTAGATCCAGTGTTAACTGAGGTAAGGATAATAGCATTTTAATATATTTATTTGTATATTGGTTTATTCGTCATATTTGGCCTTCAGCTTTCTTTCAAGTACATTTATATTACTTTCTCATCTTATAAGAAAAATGGATCATAGTGGCCTTTACATAAAATTTGGGTATTTAGAAGATTTCTGATACTAGTTCATTTGGTGAAGTGGTTCATGGTCACCTTAGTCATTTTTGATGATTGAAAAGGGGTTAGAAATAGTTCTATAAATATTTATCCATCTTAAAAATTTGATTTGTCCTTTTGATTTCAATTACTTGTATTTTATTATTAGTACGTTTAATACTAAACCTATTAGTGGCTTAATAATAGCATGTAGGGATATCTAAAATATCATTAGTAAGCTTGTACTGAGCTTTGAAATTTTAAATCTTAATCCGAATCTGGTTAGGATTTGTGTTTGGTTCAAAATTCCAAGTCTTAGTATTTGAAAAATTTGAATCAGATTCAGAATTTAAAATCCAAATAGATCCCAGATTTGGATTTGTTGAAATTTAATTTGAAATCCATACCTGCTATTCAAACATTTGAATAATATAACTTTGTAATGAATTTAGCATTGATCCATTAGTTGACTTGACCATATAAACTTGCAAATCTCATAATATCTAACACTGTTTATTACCTTATTTTTATTGGACTCGATAAAAGTATATTAAAACGTTACCTCAAGATTCAATTTGGGTTCAAAATATTTTCATTATATAATATTCAATTTGGATTCGATTCGAATATTATTTGATTCGACATGCTTTGAATTGGAAAAGTGGTTTTCGCACACGCCTAATTACAAGTGTGAATACTTAGACTGCATGACCACTGTCATGGGTTTGTCTGTATTAGTTGTTTTTACAGCTATTTAACTATAGGTACACCTACTTAGTGGTCACAGGGTCAAAGGTGCCATTCTCACAATAGACTAGACTACCAATGATGAAGAGATTGGGGCTCAAATCCCAGTCAGGTGCACTGTGGGTTGTTTTTCCTAAATGGTCTTCTACTCGCTCCACACAAATACAGATACACTGACTCCAAATTGGTTTTCCGCTCCATGCAAATGCCGGTACATTGACTCTATATTAAACCTTCCTCATTCCTATCACAGTAATGTAATTAGTACATATGCATATAACCCATATGGGGAGAGAGATGTGTTGTTAAAAACTTTAGAGATGGGACCCTCGAACTGTTAAGGGTATTTAAGATTTGAGGATTCAAGAAAAGTTCAAATTTGATATTCAAATCCTTAAAAAATTTTTTTTTTTAATTTTTCAGGTGGAATTTGTTTTAGCACCTTAATACTGCTTATTGTGGTTCAGAACTCATTATTATGATAGGATGAACTTAACAACCAGAACCCAGATCAGTAATTTAACACTTAACTGAATGTATGAAAGGTATAATGAATGGATTATAAGAAAGAGTTGACTGTTAACATCTAGTTAATACTTGTATTTCTGTTATATTATTATATTTCCTCTTATATTCATACATTTTTTCCAAGATTCAGATTTGTATTCGGGTTTCAAAGTGAATTTAGAGATCTGGATTTGTAAAATTGGGGATTCGACCCAGCTCTATAAAAAAGGAAGTCTGTATCAAAGACATCCTGCACTTAAATTCTCCATTTGTAGTCCAGGACCAGGATTTGAACACATCCCTTTGATCCTTCCCCAGACAGTGTTTAGGACTAGTTCCTTAGTACTTTTGGCCATGGTAGAATTTTACTATTTTCATGAGAAATAGTGGAAATTTTTACAACCATGGTTTTTATAATATTTTAACTTTTTAAAAGATGTATTTTAATTTGCAAACTTGAGATCAAAGAGCTTAAATAATCTAAGATAAAGGTAAAAAAAAAAGGAAGATGGGGTTTTAGCACACAACTAACAAAGCTAAAATTACTTTTTGTAATATCATTCTATGGGTCTTCAGCTCGTAGAGACACTGATCATGGGTTGCTCTGATACGAACCTCTCTGTGGCGCTAACTTGTGCCGAATGTCTAGGGGAGATTGGAGCCATTGATCCAGGCAACCTGCCTCGCAAGAGCTTTAACATGGGTATGTAATATTTTCAACTAATCAACATTGTAAGTTTGGTTGATATTGATCACTGAAACTTGAACCTTGAAATTGCTTGTTAAAATTTGAATCTTAATTCTTGAGCATAGTTTTTTTATTTTTTTGGTGTGCAGTAGGGGTGTGTTAAGTCTACTTTTTCAATTCAAAGCACACTCAAAGCGAATCTATAAAATATTCTCGAAGCCAAATCAAAGTTTGAATATTTTTTCTTAGTTTAATGCTTGAAAAAATATTAAATTGAAGCTATGTATATAAATTTATATATTTAAATCACTTAAAAAATGTTCAATTTCATAATTATTTTTAATATTTCATTTTATTATAATAAATCAAGTTATCACAACTTACAATTTAATTACTTCATAGTTTCTATATATGAAGATTGGTTTGTAATGTATATAACAGCTCAGAATGCAGTAATTAACATAAATCAAGTATTTTAGCTGTTAATATTTCTTTTGTTGGAGCATCATAATTGTTGAAGTCAAAATTTTTTCAAAGTAAAGTAAAAGTTTATATTTGTTTCAAAACAAAGTTGAATGTTCTATGCTTTGCACCAAAGTGGACTTTAATGGGAGCTGAGTTAATTTTGAGGTTTTAGTAATACAGTGGATTCCTGTTAATCAGGACAAATCAGGATTAGATCACTTTGGCTTAGTTAAGTGGCTGCTCCAATTAAGCGAAATTTTAATCAAAGAGCTGAAAAACATGTTCTAATAGAGCAAAAAAAGGTACGAACAAAATAAAAGAAATGTATCATCTAAAAAAAGTACAATGTGTTCCAAACAAATGACTCTTCTGATTAACTGCAGCCCCAATTAACCTGAAGCCACTGTATTTATAATGCCATGAAAATTTAGGGTAGATATTTAATTTATCAAGTGGTCTAGAATTTATATAAACATAATGTACACTTAAATAAGTATTCACTGAGGTGAATATAGTTTCATTCCAACTTTAGAGCTGGGCAGTTAGGGGTTTTTAATGCCGTGTCGAGTTGGGTATTTTGAAATTATTTCAAGGTTAAGGTCTGTCAAATATTGTATCATAAACATGTTTTTCAGTCAACATTATTTAAAAATACATATATTCTGCAAATATATTTTTAGTAACTTAAGTATTGTAAAAATGTGTAAGGCTGTAAGAAAAATTTATATATATTACATTAGTTTTATTAAATATTATTGTACATTAAGAGTATGCAAAAGGAGAAAGGTGAGAGGGGGATATGTAATTGAAAATAAGACTCAAATATATCAAATAAAATCTGTTTTGTTTTCAATTGACAAACACACTATTGTTTTTATAGTAAGAATAAATACATTTTTAAAAATAAATTAATATAACTCAATTAATCACCAGACAAATTATATGATGGGCTTAAAAAATATTTTCAAGCAATAACTTAAAAGATGTATTATTCATTTTAATATTCATCTATAAGGATAGTTAAAAAAAACTTTCTAAAAATGGGGTTCAGGGTAGATTTAAGTACAGTACCCTTCAGTTCTTTGTCAGTTTGGAGCACAACTGTTAATGTGTTCCGACTTAACACTATTTCAGACAAATGTATTTCTGTCCTAACAAAGTAAGAGCTTAAAGCCAACTGTAAATATTTATAAGTTGCACACATTGTTTATCTATCTTGTAGACAATTATTAATTAGAATTATATAAACCATTACAATAAAATAAGTCTCTATTATTATTTTAAACTTAAAAGTTTAAAATGCATAGTATGTTTAACATAAGAATTTTAGTCATTCTACTTTTCCAGAAAAAACGGTCTTTCAGTTTAGTGTTAAGAGCGAGTTGTTTGCTCTCGCTGCACTAAATGAGTTGGTCAGAGCTTTCCAGACTTGCCGGGACACACATAACATGGATGCTTTCTCACTTGCTATTCAAGTAAGCATTTATTTCTGTATTTCATAGAATAATATTTTTTATGTCTATATAGTTATGACTAGAGATAAGTCGAATACACTATTCCTAGAATTTGAATTTTCTACTTATTTAAAATTGGGAATTTTAGTTAGGAACTTTCCAGCATTGGTGTGATTTTTTTTTTCTTAAATTTTGATTTTGTTCACTTTAATTCTTTGGTGTGTTAGAATTAATACTCAGCCAGCTAAGTGACACCATAACTGTAAAACTTAGAGTTACTTCGAATCCACTATTTTATGAATCCAAATCTTAAATCCAAATATCAAATTTACCTTTAAATCCAGAATCTAGAAACCCAGTTTGAATCTTGGAAAAAATCATGAGCATAAGAGGAAATATAAATATGATAGCATTATAGAAAATACAAATAGTAACTTAATGCTAACAATCTTATAATCAATTTGTTATAGCATTCATAAATTCATTTAAGTGTTAAATTACTAGTCTGGGCCTGTTTATAATGTTCATACTAAAATTATTATAATTGGTTTTGAACCACCAATAAGCAGTGCTCTAAAACAAGTTTCACTTAAAAAATTGAAATTTCTTATTCTAAACTCAAATTTAAAAAAACAAAATAAATTTGTATAAGTGAAATATGTGCTAAGAGCCATTATACTGCTTATTGGTGGCTTGGAACCAGTTATATTTATAGGGTGAACCAAACAACCAAACCCCAGACCAGTAATTTAACACTTAATTGAATGTATGAATGTTAATAATGAATGGATAGAGAAATTCATATGTGAGGCTATTTTTTGGTGAAAAGTGGTGTTATTTTTCTCAAAAAGCAATGATATTTTATGCTGAAAGTGATGTTATTATTTACATAAATACGAGTTGAATAAGTATTCTTAAAAAAAAGGGTTAAAACTACTGTCTATATTCTTTGTTCATCTGGTATATTTAACTATTTATTAACATGTTTTGGGAAAAATCAAATATAAATACACACAAAACATTTCATGCTTTGTAATGTCAAACTCAATATTATTCACCACATTCAAGTTTTACAAATAGCAATATCAAAATAATATATTATCAATTTATATTTAGACCAAACAATAATGACACCGTAACATGTAGTCATAGAAGACTAAACTAATATCAAATTAGGAGAAAGGAATAAAAATAAATTTTGCCAAACATGACCGCCTGTCCATATATATATATATATTAATAACCTTGTTTGGACCTAACAGGAATTCTTTTAAAGGCTGAAAACAAATAATCTATTGAAATTTAAGTATTGTAATGTGTGAAAGTAGAAATAGTGATGTTTAATGTTAACAAAAAAAAAGAAACAGTAAAAAATCCTGAATATACTGAAAAATGCTCATATATCCTGGCATCTGTTTGATCCCTTTAAAATCCATAAAAAATTATACTGTCTGTTTAAACGACAGCCCTGGCATAGCGGTAGTACCAGTGCTACTACGTTGAAATTTATAATGAATAACATGGTATTTGCCAAATTACAAAGAAATTGTGTTTATATTTTTAAAAAAAATCTAGATTTTTGTTATTTGCATGGAAACAGTAGAAGTTGTGTAAAAATTTGTGTTATCAAATGTGAATTTGACATATCTCTATAAATGGATTATAGGAAAAAATGCCAACATTTAGTTACTATTTGTATTTTCTATTATTCTATTATATTTATATTTCCTCTTTTGTTCATAGTTTTTTCCAAGATTTAGATTTGGATTCGTGATTCAGGATTGAAGGTAAATTGTAGAGTTGGATTTATAAAATAGTGGATCGACCCAACTCGCTTATAAATAAATATTTTTAATGAGAGGTTGAATACATGGGAAAATATTGAAATTGTAAATTTTTAGGAATTTTAACTAAGAATTGAAAAATTGAGGTTAAAATCTAAGAATCAAAATTGAGAAAAATAGTGTTCCAGGCTTTTCCACTTTACACTTAATGTATATAATCTGCTAAATACTTAAACCATATATTAGCTTATTGTCTTGTTTTAGCGAACATGCTTAATATTTTTACACCCATACCTAGTTTTGATATCATTGTTTGCGTATAACCTGAACAGGTAGTAGGACACAGTGCTAAAAGAGGTGATGAGGGGGTAAAACATCAGATTCAAAATTTTTGTAAATAGGCATCCTATCCTTGCCCTCTGACTGGTACCTAGCTAATATCTTTCCCAAGCACCCTGGCAGGGAACCTCTCTCTTCCTATTGTAAATTACTTAGGATTCCACTTTTTTGTTGTTATTGCATTGGATTTTGTGTTTTTCCAGGAGTTGTTGAAAGCGTTCAAGATTGCGCCTAGTGGCAAGTCTGTCAAGAAACACTTGTGGGATAGTTTCCCTGAAAATGTTCAGGAGGTCATGAAGCCTCTTCTAACATCAAAGTACAAGATATCAGTTAGCAGAACTTCCATTCCACATCCGGTGTATGGGTAGGTGGTTTATCCCTTATTAGAAATTCACACACAATATAATATAATATACTTTCAAAGTGTTTTGGTTTGGAAATTATTTTTAAATAGATTGGGCCTTAAGAACTATAGATGGGTCATATATCCTTTTTTCTAAAATCTAAATCTTAGAAAACTCACATAATAAGCGTAACTGCTAAACTTAACCACATTGGTATGTTTTATTTCCTAAAACCCTGATTTTGTTCACTATGGGGTCATTTGATGGTATGAGATCGTGTTGTAAGGTTTGTCCTAAAACTATATTTGTTTAAACCATTACACTAAATTAAAATAGCTCCAAAAATATAATTCATATTAAAAACAAGATTTTTTAATTTTTCTTGAATATCGATCTCAAGGATTCAAAGAAGGGGTGTTGGAAGTCCACCTTTTTAATTCAAAGTGAATTCAAGTCAAAGATATATAATATTCTCAAGGTCAAATCAAGTTTCGACTATTTAAAAAAAAAGTTTAATGTAGAATAGAAATACTATACTTTGCACAACTATATAAATTTAGTTATTAAATATACTTTACAAAATGCTATATTTCAAACATAATTAATATATTTTGTCAAGTTATTAACACAAAATGTGATTTAATTACTTTATATGTTTTTAATGCAAACATTAATTTATGATGAAAATAGGAGCAGCATCAACAGCAGGAAAAAAAAGTTTGTTTTAACTTGAAGCTTTTCACATCCCTAGTAGTTTGACATAAATTGAGTATTTTCCTATCAGTATTTTAAATTGGTGATGCTTAATAATTGTAGTTTTTTTTCTGAGTTATTTTAAGCTGATACTTTTTTTTGAAGCCAAGTAATTTCAAAGCTTTGCACACCCCTAATTCAAAGCTTCAAAAGGCCCATCCTTCTAGAGAACAATAAATTCCTTGTTTGAATTTTCTAAAAATAATTTAAACTGTGCTTTAGAAAAAAATCATTAACATTCTGGATTAAATGTGCCAATAAAATGGTCTATCTTGGTATTGATCAAGTCAGAAGCAAAATACTTGGCTACTCTTTGTATGTAAACATTTTGTTTGGTGTATTCTTGCAGGTCCAGCTTTGGTCGATCCCTTTGTGAGTGGGGCTTCCAGTGGGCCAACAAGCTGATACCTCTAATGAAAGACAAGTTTGCTGCTTCTTTGTTTGAGTCTTGTCTGTTTGGGATGAAACTCGATGCTCAGACGCTTATGTTCTTCCTTCCATACGTTGTTAGTGAGTGTCTGTCCTGCAGTTAGAGAAACTATGGAAGCATCAGACACTTAAAAACAATAACTTAGAATACTTAAGAGACAAGATTAATTCATGACAGTTGGCAGAAAATATTTTCAGCTTAAGTCTAAATTAGAAATGGGTTGAAGGTGCTCTTTTACTTATCCAAATCTTATAAAGTTTAGTAAACATTAGAGGCACAAGAACATAAGAGGTCATGTATTAAGAATGGAAATGGAAAGAATACCAAAGGGAGTGATGAAGATAATGGAGATGAAGTATGTAGGAAAATGTCCTGAAGGAAAAGCAAGAAAGAGATGGGAGGAGAAGATAATATAAAGTATGTAATTGAGAAGATAAGAATGGGAGCAATTAATGGAGAAAGAATAGTGGAGGGATTGAGGAAGATGGTGGCATTTTACTGAACCTACCTGGCCACAAGCTGGAAACGGTTAATAATAACTTTCAATCAATGTTTGCATTAAATATCTGCTAGCTGTCAATTTCCACCATTCCTAAACTGAATAGACTATGAATATATATATATATATATATATATTATGTGCAAGGTGAAGACAATTTCTTTTTTCTTAATTATGTTCTATTTATAAAACTTGTTTATTTTTACTGGTGCATGTTTATATCCTCTACTTTTACTCAATCAAAGGTTTCCTTATCTCAAAAATAAAATGAGCCATACTGAAGTTATGAGATCTTTAATGAAAAAAAAAATTCCTAAACTGAATAGACTATGAATATATATGTTCATAGTCTATTCAGTTTAGGAATTTTTTTCCATTAAGATCTTATATGAATATATCTATATATATATATATATATTCATTGTCTATTCAGTTTAGGATTTTTTTTTCATTAAAGATCTCATAACTTCAGTATGGCTCATTTTATTTTTAAGCTAAGGAAATCTTTGATTGAGTAAAAGTAGAGGATATAAACATGCACCTTACAGTAAAAATAGATTAGTTTTATAAATAGAACATAATTAAGAACAAAAAAATGTTACTGGTCAATTCGGCTGGGGACAGACCTAATAGGTAGGCAGTAAACTTTTGTCCTTCTAATGTTAGGCTTAAGAAATCTAATAGAAATTGTTATAATTTTAATATTACATTTTTTAAATAATTTTTCATGACTAATTATATTTGCACACATAAGAATTTATATGAATGAGTGTGAAAGGGCCTACAAATTATACCATGTAAGGTATTTTCACATACCTATCAGGGTTCTTTTAAATGTCACAATCTACACGAGACTGGCAGTTTTACTTCCCCTTTGAAGGAAGTTGTGTTATGGATTTTTATTTATCAATAAAAATCCGTCAATTTCGGCTGGGCTTGAACCCACGAACATCAAGTCTGGAGGTGAGCACTTTACCCCAAAACCACAGAGGTCAACTTTTGATTCTCTTATATGATATTAATTTGTCAAAATTAATAAAAATTCTAATTTTTTTTAAATACGGCACATTTTAGTTTGGACAGTAAGTTTATAGTGTGCCATTTCTTTCGCAGTCCACACACTGTTCACATGTGATGATATCACAAAGGAGCTGATCTTGGAAGAAATTCTGGCTGCCCTAAACGGTGCCCCGACCTCCACTCCTAGCAGCTCAAGTAATGACACATTCCTACCTATCCGCACCACTGCGTTCACAGGGTGTTCGAGTATACAGGTGGCTGAGGAGAGCCATGCTGCAAATACGTTTGACCTTTGTACAAAGGCTGTGTGTACGTTGCTCGACTTCATGGACAGATGGCTCCGAGAGTGGAAAGGTGGCGGGAAGGAGAACCATGGTACTCTGGAGGAGGCCAACTACAAAACTGTGCAAGGTGAAGACTATTTCTTTGTTAGTTAAAAAACTACAATATTTACAAATCACAACATATTGCAAGATTTTGATTATTTGAAAAGATAAAAAGTTGTTTGTCTGTGGACTCTTAAACACACACAAGCACACATGCATGAACACACGTCCATACCGTATTAACCTGAATTTAAGACGAGGCTTATTTTTATTTTTCGTCCATGAAAAGTCGGCGGTTGTCTTATATTCACGCACGAAGAAAAATGTTGGTGTAAGGTCAACATTTTTATGTTGTATAATACTGATATAACGGTAAATGTTTATTTTACAAAGAAAAGGGATGTACATGTTTAAGTTCTAAAATAAACCAGCTTTTTTTTTGTCTACCAGAAATTTCCACGGTAAAATATTTTATATGTGCTATTTTCAACAATTACTATGTATTGTACTAAAGATGTCCATATTTGTCACTCTCATAGCCCAATATACTGAAAATGGCTAAAAAGGTGGTAAAGCAACAAATAAATAAAAAAATCTTATAGTTAAAAATGAACTGTAAAATGGGTTTTCCACACTGTTGTAGGCCTAAAAAACAACAGACACTTTCATGTGATTTATAGAGGGAATGCTGTAACAGTGGCGGCACATTGTCACTGGTTGATTTATAACCACTCCCTATCAATAATTATTGTTCCACCATCTAAATTGAAGTTGATAGCCTCGACAGTCGTAAAAAAGTCTACATGATCGGGTACTTAAACATTACAATTAATGCAATGTATAGTTTTAACGCCAATGCGCAATATAAAACAGGAAGTAACAAGTCATGTCTCATTGAATTTTCATAGCATTTGAAACCCGCCTCGGTGGCGTAGCTGGCTAACGCGCTAGTCGTTTGAATCTCGGTCGGGTGAACTGGGGGGTGAGTGTTCCTAAATGGTTTTTCACTCTCCCTCCACACAAATGCGGGTTCACTTCCTCTAATTCAACCTTCCCAATTCCTGATCCATTAGCGTAATTAGTACTTAAAGCGTATAACCCAAACAGGTAGTAAGACGCGGTGCTAAATAATAATAATACTAATATTTTAAACATTTAAATACAAATTACACCTTATAATTCACAATATTTCACAAAGCGTCCGGATAGTTGCTATCACTATATATTGCTATGAAGTACTTTTGCTGGTTGAGGCCGACACTTGAATTGATCTTGTTTGTTTATTGTAATCATAGAGTGCCGCGGAATTGAAAGAAAATATACATATCTTAATGTTATATTAAAGTTATTATTATTATTATTATGTTATATTAAAGGTATCATTATTATTGTAATGTAAATATAAAAAGAAGTATTTGTTTAAGTTATATTTCAACCTTTCGCTGCTAGAGCAAGGGTAAAAGCAGATCAGCGACACTTAGGTTGAAAGTTAGTTATTTAGTTAGTTAGAAAGTTAGGAAGTTAGTTAAATTCTAGAGCCCAATCTGACCAGTCATATCATAGGGTCAGTGGTATCATGGGTACTTTTAGCGTACGGTTGTGTTCGCTTTGTTCGGAGACATTGTAAAGACTGTGCTTCTGAATTATTAAATCAAGATTGTGTTTGTGAAAGTGTTCATCTTTAATCAACTACCCATATAGTATTAGTTTGTAAAAGGATCCATGACATTGCTGTCTAGGTAGGCACACATACTACAGCAAACCCGATAAAGTGATACTTTTTAACGTTCTCACGGCTTCACTAGTTTCAATTTCAGGCGCTCAAAATAGGTGTCATCTTATATTCAGGTGAATGGTATTAGGCTATATTATTATGATCAACAATGATGCATAGAAGAAACAGAATTATGTGTTGTTATTAATTTATTTTATAAAGAAATACCTTTGTCTCTACAGATTTTCATGTCACAAATAAAACATTCACTCAAAATGAAATTTTGTTGGAATTGGCTACCTTAACATCACTAATTCTTTTTTAAAAACACAGATTTATATATAGGGTGGGAGAAAAAAAAAGGTAACTGAAATACCCTGAATTCATACGTACACCGAAAAATGAGTGCAGAACAGAAACGGGGTCATGTGATAAAATGACAAATTACATGCAATCAATTATTTAGTAGTACCCGTCTCGGTGGCGTAGTTGGCTAACGTGCTAGTCGTGTTGAGCTCGACCGCCGAGGATGGGGAGATAGAGGTTCGAATCTCGGTCGGATGAACTGTTTTATTTTTTTACTAAATGGTGTTTTCCACTCTCCCTCCACGAAAATGCTGGTTCACTTCCTCTAATTCAACCTTTCCATTTCCCAATCCATTTGCGTAATTAGTACTTAAAGCGTATAACCCGAACGGGTAGTAAGACGCGGTGCTAAATAATAATAATTATTTAGTAAACCATGTTAGGACATTATATGAGTCCAACATCTCTGATCACTGATTCACTGTTCTTACAAAGCTGTTGTAGAGTTCTTGGGATCGGTGTAAAACAGATTTATTTTAAATTTTTCCAAAGAAATGCATCACATAACTTAAGGTTTGGAATTTGAGGTAGTTAAGAAAAGTCGATTCGTCTTGACACAAGCTGATGTGGAAATAGTTCTTATAACAGTGCTCAGTTTCCATGGCTTATGTGCGGAGTGACCCCATCATGCTGAAACACTTCTTCTTAAAATCCATAATGAAGTGTTCTTTGCACATACTCGTCAGGTTTGGCCAGCCTAGAAAACTCATATTTTGTTTGTTTACATGCCCACTGAGGAGAGCATGACATTCATTAGACCACCATCAAGCATGAATGTGATGTTATTCCTCATAAAGGTTTGCCACACATCTCTTCAGTAATGCAAGCAAGCACGAGAATCTACCGGCCTTAACTCATCAAGCATGTGTATGCAACAGGAGTAGATGTCAATAACCTTCGCAATACATTGGACACTGGTGCTTTCCATAGATAATTCTTTCGACATACTCACTAGACCTTTCTTTGGAGATTGGAGAACTTTTTCCAAACCTCAATCTACGTTCTGGTTGTTCATAGTTTTCCAGGTCGTCCTTAATTATGGTTTGTCACTGAACCCTCATTCTGAACATTTCCACCAAATTTAGTGTGGTTTTATCAGATGGTGCTGGTGTCTGAATATGTTCCTCAAAAATCAAAACTATTAGTCGCAGATACCAAGGATCGTCCATCATTAGGTCCTGTAGCATAGCTTTTGAAACAATGTCCCACACTCCAAGTGTGTTCTTCTACAGTATACTGCAACTTAATTAATCAACAATTACATGTGAGAAACAAGCAAGTAACAGATGGTTAATCAACAATTACATGTAAACAAGAAAGCAGAGAGAACATTCACGAAACAATAACATTTTGTGAGTCCTACTGGTTTAATTATGTTTAGTGTAACTGTATCATTATATTAGTATTCTGTTATTATTTCAGTTATCTTTTATCTTTTTGCCCCACCCGGTATTTAAGAAAGTGTAGAAAGACCTGTTAAATAATATAATTTAAGTGATTGGGAAGGAAACATACCTTGATAAAAAAATAAATGTTTCTCTTGATTTCATCATACATTTGGCACACTTTCATAGGCACACCTGATTTTTAAATTTTGTAAATTTTCCTTTCTCATATTAAGAAAACAGAAACAATTGGAGAGTAATTTAAACTTGCACCATTTCCAGATGACGGTTGTTATATTGATGCTACTGGATGGAGGGTTGGGTAACTAGTTAGATTCAAAATACATTTAAGTAAGAATAAGATTAATAAAAAGGATTTACTAAAACTATGTCTATTTTTTTTCGCCAGGACCAGAATATGGCCTGGATTTATTTACCCACTGATGGGCAAGTTGCTATTGTCTGAGCAGAGTTGTATCAACGGATTGCTAAATATGAAAGTGGTGCAAAAACAATAAACCTGATAAATGAAAATAGCCCAACCAAATCAACCATCTTTTAAGGGTTGATTTTTCACTTTTGTGTAATGGATTAGAGCTGTAACATGTAAACCCTACATCTAATAAACAATGTATACATTAATATAATTATAATTTTTCTATCAAGGATTAAACTTGTCGAAGGCTGTTTAACTCTTGGAATTATTTGAAAACTACAGAAACCAAGTAACTGATAAGAACCTCTAGTCGTTGTCTAACTCTAATCAGTGTTTTACTGTCTTTAGTTGAAGAAGGAAACTTATGTGCCTCGAATTTTATTGTGATGGGTTTTGTTGTGTTCTTGCAAACTCTTGGAACTAAATTTTTTGCGAAGTTTTTCGGCTTTTCCTTATCTCCTGCTCTCTATGTACTTTCAATTAAACATAACTAAGCTGTATTTCATATTATAGTACTTAACTCAACTGTCATAGGAAGCGGTAGTCTTTAATCTACATTGAAAACCTGGAGAAGGTGCCTGTGGCAGGGAAAACTAGTTTTTTAAACTATGTTTTCATCTCAATAAGTGTTTTATCTCAACAGATTCTATTCCATCATCTTTCAGGTAAGTATGCTGGCTATATCTCTCACTTTAAACTATCTGTTTTTTATTTTGCTTTTTGTTTTATTCAGACTTTTGTTCTAAGATCTCGAAGCTAACCATTGCAACTGCAAATTACAACTGTATGGAGTACCCTAGGGCTCTCATCTATGCCGAAGCTTATATCAAAGAACATCCGGATCAATTTCAGATCCATTTGCCACTACTTACAGTGAGTACAGATAAGATTTTGTTCTTTTAAATGTAAACTTTGTTTTGTAATATATATTTGGAAGAAGGTACAAGAAAGGAGGATATAAACATAAAAAGGAACAAATAAAACACAGTTAACAATTTACATTGTTCCCATCGTACAAAGAGGTATTGGTAGCTTTTTTAAGAAAATTGATTGTTACCGCCCAATCCCTTGACCTAGATTTCATTCTTTCAGAAATCAAGGAGTGTAAAACACGCAAACTTCCTAAAAGAGGGAACCA
The DNA here is from genome assembly GCA_902151425.1 of Timema shepardi. Lineage (NCBI taxonomy): Eukaryota > Metazoa > Arthropoda > Insecta > Phasmatodea > Timematidae > Timema > Timema shepardi. Next base: position 254,801 of record CABFVX010000143.1, on the reverse strand, counting down.
AAAANGGAGAAAAAGGAAATTGGTAAAGGATGATAGAACACATAGATAGGAACATGTAAAAGCAATAACAAGAACAAACACAAGAAAAGGATATTGGATGCAAATATATAATATATCTCTATAAGGAAAAACCTATTTTTGCTTTATGAGGTAATTGTATTTTATTTGGAAGAAGGTATAAGTGAAGGACAAACGAAAAGAGGTTTTCTTAGAGAAATATATTATTTATTCACACCAATGTCCTTTTCTTTTGTTTGTCCTTAGTATTATCCCTTTTACATGTTCCTATCTAAGTGTCTTATCACCATTTACCAAATTCCTTTCCCTCCATTTTGTGTTTTTTTGTTTTCCTCTTTTGGTAAGTTGCGTTGCCCATTTCACACTCCTTCCTAATGAGTTTCGATTGAATAAAACTTTGTTTTGGCAATCTAGAAATACTCAAAACACATTAAAAAGTCTTCCCTTTAATTTTACGTTAATATTTAATAATAGGCCACAGTTAAAATTGAATAAGCCGTATTAGAGCTTTAAGACAGAAACAATTCCAAATTTATTTGAGCTTTAACACAGACACAATTCAAAATTATGAAAAAAATTGGGGCCTCTAGGCTCTGAAAATTTCAATAAATATTTGATTGTTATATTATTTTATTCAATAACTTCATTTAGATCAAATTAGAAAAAAATTGATAAGGTTTCATGGGGTTGAAAAAACATGTTGATATATTTTTAATACAAATTATTGTAAGGTAAAGTAAATGCTTATTAGCTATTACTGTATTGACTGGAAAATAAGTCACAGTTTCCCCC